>JASDQU010258692.1:4204-15789 GCA_032191745.1 Picea mariana | reverse complement strand
TTTCACTCATATTTTCACCTTTCATTTGTAAGGAGAGCATCTACTTGAGGGCCTCAAGAGACTTCCATTGGAGAAGGAAGGGACCCAAGTCCCCTTTCCCCTTTGTGTATCTCTGGATTTCACTAATCAGACCAGCCTATCTATTGGTGATCTTGTTCCATTGTCACTTGTTTTTTAGTTTTTGTTTTTATGCTCATGTTGTTATTTAGTTTTTTGCTTAATTCTTGTTAATAGCTTTATTGTTTTCTTTCTAACATTTTGCATTGCAGCTGTCATGACTAGAAGAGACCAACTAGGCATGTAAGTGCTCACTTTTTGCTCACACATTGACGAAAAGAGCACGAACACCAGTCTTCACCTGGGTGTTTGACCTTTCAACCTAGATCAATGGTCCAATGACCCTCTTCTCGATCAACGGTCAATATTTCCTCTGGGGCTTTGGACTTATGATATTTCAAATATCAAGCCTCTTTCTTCCATTGTCTTTTACCTGGGGTCTAAAATTCACTGATGCATGTCCCCCCTGATCCAAAGATCGAGGATTACTTTGGGAATTTACCGAGATTTCATGGATTCGCGCCACGTTTCCCTTCCTGGTTCGACATCTCAGATTCACTTCGGGTGATTTGACGGATCAGAGCTACTTTGGCTCTATGAAATTTTGATATCTCAAATATAAACTTAGAGACTCAATACAAACTTCCTAGAGCTCATGATATAACATCGCGTGTCCATCTCTGTATCAACGACTCTCGTCACTTTCGAGACTCCAACCTTTGGTGATTTCAAATATCAACAGCCAGAAGTCTCTGGAGTGAATCCTTTTGGAGTCCATGATCTTGTGACACCTATCCAACCCTAGATCAATGAATATCATCCACTTCAGTTGTTCAGGTTTTGACGATCTCAAATCTTAGACTTCTCCTTCGCATTCTCCTAGAGTGCTTTCTCTCGGAGTCCACAATCTTTTTCCATGTGCCCCTTCTAGATCTGATGGTCTAGAATCTCTTTGGGTCTTTGACGCTTCATCTCTTTGGCTGCTTGGTGCTTTGACTCTTTGAATCCCTATTGCTTTGGCTCCTCAACACTTCGAGCTTCGGTGATTTCATTTATCAAATTGAAACTCTAGTGTGAATTTCCCTAGAGCTCACAATTGGACGACAAGTGTCCCCTCGTAGATCGACGACTCTCGACTCTTCGACTGTCTGCCCTTCGAGTGTTTCAACATTACAACTTTTGTCTCCATCTTGGATCTCCCATCCCATTGACACATATCCCCTCTGGATCCAACATTCCAGATCCGTTCCAGCCCTTCGACTCTCCGCACTTCGGGAATCTCAAGTTTTAAACCCTGAGAGATTCTTTCTCCTGTGCATACGAGTGTTAAGACTTGTGCACCTTCCTTTGACCAGAAGACTGTCGGCCCTTTGTGCTCATATCCAATGGATGGGATCCATTATTTCATTTAATCTCCCTCTATTCATTAGATGTAGATCTAATGGTCCAGGTTCTTCTCTACAATTGATCAGACGGTTGTTGTCGCTTCTCCTTCTAAGCTTGCACCTTCTCTCGACTTAGAATATTTTTTCAATGTTCAAAAGGTCTCATCCTTTGAACTTCCTTTCATGAACCCAACTCCTTTGGGTTTCTCTTACGCTTTTGAAAGAATTATCTCTTCTAAGCTTATGGACTTAGAATAAGTCCATCTTATATGATTTTCTTGCATTATCCCTTCTGATATTGATCTCCTTGAATATTTCGACCCCCACACACACCTTGCATTTTCAGGATTTTTTCAAACTTAGAATCCGAAGGATTTATTGAACAAGAAATACTTCTCTCCCTCCTAGCGTTCTTCTGCTCGATGCACTCCTTACATAGATTTTCCTCACAGAGTGTTCAGTAACTCCGTTTCTCCCGAAATCAACATGGAGTTCTTCTTTTCACACTTGCACTGGCTCAATGCCCACCTAGAAGAGCTCTATAGAGTTCTCAGTAACTCCGCTTCCCTCCGAACTCGATAAAGAGGTCTTCCTGTGCACTGCTTGCACTTATACTGATGAAGGTTCAACGGTATCCCTCCTAAGATTTCCCTTGAGGTAAAACCTCTGTCAATACATTCTTTGCGAACTATGTGCACTCCTTGCACTCGAAAACTCAAAGATGAGAAACAATTGAAACTCATGCAATACTTCACCAGTTATCCATTCAAACCATGAAAATGCATAAGAACATAAAATGAACACAAATACATAAACACACTGTATGTAGGAAAAACTACTTTTCTATTATCCATGTTTGTCTATACAGATGATTGCAAAAATTGGTCTGTAACAGAGTCCCAGTTCTCTCAAGCTCTCTCTCTCTCAGAAATATTCTACCTTTTGAGTCTCCTAAGACTCTCTCTCATTCTCCCTTTATCATTCTCCTTATGAAATATGATACAAGATCTCCTTTACAAAAGAGGGGCTTTGCGAGCTCGTCCTCTCTCACCTAACCTTATTTATTACATTGAAATTTCATAAATGTTTACCCAAACCTAACTACAATATGGGTCTACTACAAGAAACCCTTTAAGGAAATCCAACTACTACCTGTATAAAGGCATGGCCTGACATTTATAGCCTTACAACATGAAAATCCATATAGGATTATTTCAAATTTAAAAAAATGGGAGGTTTAATGCCTCTCCCTTTATCCATTGCATGTTTCCGTGCTGGCGCATTCGCTAAGGTGGATCGATGCTCCTGCATCAAAGTACTTAATCCAAATCCAACTTGTGTTGACAAGGATACCATTAGGGGCACTGGACAAGTTGTAGGTTAGTGTAAACCATGAGGTACAGTCTCACGCATGCAAACACGTAACCGAATTGAAGCAGGAAACAAAGAAACAAGATGCATTGGAAATAGTCTATGAGTAGGCTAAATCTGAGACCCAGGAGGAAAGGGAGCGCATAAAAGTATTGGAGCAGAAAGTGGTAGGAACTTACAATAAGATTCCACAGGCCACACAGGGATATGAAATCACAACAACAGAAAGGATTGATCAGATTGTGTAGGAAATCAATCAATACTAGAAGGAGATAGAGAATCTCCGAGAACAACTCATACCAACCACTCCACCATCAATCAAGGAGCAAATGAAGCAACAACATAACTGCATGAAATAGAGCAGCAGGTTAGTACAACCGTTGACTTGTTCGATAAAGCAGCGCAGCTTTGGATGAAGTTAGAGGAGGATCAACAGGTCCAAAAGTGGGATAAGGAAGAAGAAAGGATCAACACAGTGATCCAAGATCTCAAACAAAGGTAGAAGACAATGCCAATTACAGAACACATCAAGGGAACGTAGGAGATGAATAAATTACAGGCAGAGCTCACTACTACACAAACACAGAAATATGACCGATAGACTCAAATGGAATCGTTGCAAGAATGGGTAGCATAAGTGCCGACACAAGCAGAGGAAGCCAAGGCACACATAACACAGACCCAGGTAGAGTGCATGAAACTAATCAGTGACAAAATTGCAGTATAGATAGTGGACACACTCAAGGAGAAGACTTCACAAGCGCAGACACAGGCAACAGAGCTTACGGAAAAGTTCCAGACTATCACCAAGGAGGTCGAAGAAGCGCACAAAGGATAGGTGGCTCGGGATGAGCCATATGTCAGTGTTGGGGGTCTATTGGAGGTAGGCCAAAGGCCAAAGGATAAAGTGGAAAAGCATGGCATTTTTTGGAAAGAAAGCATGCATGAGAAAAGCGACAACTGGAAGAAAGAAAAACATGCGCGCATGCAAGGGAAAGAAACAATTGGAAGGAAGAACATCATGCACACATGGGAGGAAGACCTAACGACGATAGGGTTAGGTTTTTGTTAATTCATTGTAAACAGATAAGGAGCCATAAGCATATAAAGAGCGATACGTAGGTATCATGGGGGGTTGGCTTTTGTGTTGTTTAGTTTTGATTATTGTGGTTACGCATGAGTTGATGCAATATTTAATGTTTTGCTGTGAGACCTATTTTGCATAAGCTATTGAGCTAGAGGGGACAAGGGAGGGTAGATCTTGAGGGTTAGATCACAGGCTATGGAGCCTGGTGCGATCTAGTCCACCTCATATAGATCTCACTCAACAGAGAAGAGTTGTAAGTGTGCGGTGCTATAGATGCGAACACAATATAATAAAAGAGTTGAGAGACAAATCTTTGTGGACGTAGCCTGAGTAGGGGGTGAACCACAGTAACATCTGTGTTGTGTGATGAATGTTTGCATATCTCTTGCTGTCTGAAGAAATTATTATTATGTTTAATGAATGAGTTGTTATATTGTCTCTTTAAGTGATTTTGCGAAACTGAAGGAATAAATATTTAGCATTTACAAGTCATAATAATGGTTCAATATTTAGCTCTCTTATCTCACACTCAATCCTAGGATTTAAACACCTGAGTATTGTAGCCACCCATTAAATCTATCTCGGGTGAGACTGCGCAACACATTCTGTGTGCTACGTTGCCTTCTGGTTTACCAGGAGGGCCGATAGTTTTAGACGTTTTGTTGGAAACCCGAACAGACATGAACCCTGGGTCAATAAAATTAGACAATATAGGAGAGAAGTAACCAGCAAATTAAACCAAAAGACATTTTCACATACATGAAAGTGCCCCAAGGTGTATTAAATGTCTTTTTCTCTTGATCATCAAGGTGGACTAAAACTTGGTTGTAACCAGAAAACCCATCTAACAGAGAAATTCTACTGGACCCAACTACCTTCTGCAAAATATAGTCCATTTTGGGAAAGGGTAGTTATGTTTGAGGGAAACTTTATTAAAGTTTCTGAAATCAATACATTGTCTGATTTCTCCTCTCTTCCTCCTGGTTGGAACTAAATTGGAAACCCATTTAGAAAATCTTAGTGGGACAATGATTTTAGCATCATAGATATTTTTAATTTCTTTTTCAATCAGAGGCAACAACTTTGGGTTAATTCTCCTAAGTTTTTGTTTAAAAGGATTTTGATCTTCTTTTATGGGAATTTTATGTTGTATAATGCTAGTGTCATAAGATTTCAGACCTTCATAGCTCCATGCAAAAACATCTATAAATTCTATGAATAATTCTATATATTTCTATTTTTGAGCAGGAGGTAAATATTTTGACTGTTTAATCATCTTTGGTTATTTTTTAGTTCTTATGTTGCAGTCTTCAACTTCCTTTCCAGTAGGTTCAATTTTAGGCTTTTTAGCCACATCATCAAGATCAAACAACTCTTCCAAAGGGACTAATCCTTTAGGAAAAATGTCCAGATCTTCCTGTTTTTGATTTATTTCTTCTAAACCTATCTTATCTGCATTTTCTTTTTCATCGTCACTATCAACATCTATATTGGCACATTCAAACTCATTCTTTTATTGCAAAAAATTTTCAATTTGTTCATCATTTCCAAAAACTTGCCAATACCTGATGTTGTCTGGGAAAACAGGTATGCACTTCACTTCAATTGTGTACTAGTTAATAGGATGAAATGGTATCTTACAAGTAGTTGTTGAGGTAGCCATACCATCAACAAGAATGTTTTGGTCTTTGGGAATGGCTAGAAAATCATATTCAGTAAAGCACTGCAGAAAATCTAGGACAACATTTTTGTAGGCTCTCAATCTTGGGTGTTTAGCAAAGTATTCACCTTTGATATGTTTTATTATGAGTTCAAAATCACCCCTAATTGAAATTATCTTAGAACCAAGATTTTTTAACAGTTGCAAACCTATCATTAATGATTCATACTTAGCTATATTGTTGGTAGACTGGAAATTCAACTTGTAGGAATGACTTTCTGTATGATTTGTTTTTGAATTAGAAACCCACACACCAGCTCCTGATCCTTCCTTACTAACAACACCATCAAATTCTAAACTCCACAGAGTTTCCTTTGGTTCATCTGATTGTACCATCACTGTTTGGTCTTCTTCAGGGGATGTTTTGTTTTCCTTCAAGTTATAAACATCATCCTTCATATTTACAATTTGTCTTTCCATGTATCCATCATTTAATAAAATAAAAGAATCAAGGTCTGAATGAACATAATATAAGGGATAATTATGTGCTTTATCCTGACTGTTGACCATGTATTTCATCAGTTTTCCCCTATATAATCTCCCTTCTTTACCAAATAATGGGATGGTAGCATAAGACATGTCTATATGAAGGGTACCTTGTAACTTGGCTCCCCATGAGAGAGACAGTAACATGTCATATTTATAAGGTATTTCTGCAACAACTATGTCCATTACCATTCCCTTGGATGGAATTTGTGATAAAGTAACACACAAATATTTGATAAGACCTATTAATTTTACTTTACTTGAATCAAAAGAATATAAATCCTTGTAAGGTCTAGTGATATCAAGTCCTAATTTTTACATAACAACCTTAGGCATAAGGTTGTGGGAAGCACCAGAGTCCAGCATGGCATTGTGAAAAGTTTTGTCATGAATGTTTAAACTAATGTAAAATGGAGGTACAACACCACTTTCATATTTTCCATCAACTTCAGGCCCAAATAATAATTCTGGTTGATCATCAATAATATTTAATGTATCTGTACCTGCCTCTATGTTAATATATTTTATAAGTTGTGATCTGTAAGCATTCTTATTCATTAACTCTGTTAGAGGAATAGGTATCTTGAATTTTGCCAATTCAATTTCCAAGTTGAACAAGGTTTGAGTTTTATTTTGGTTAGGGAAATATGATTTTTCAACAACATTCTTCTGTGAAGTATATTTAGGCTAGATGGTAGAGGGACCATCAGTTTGAGTTTTTTTTTAAACAAAATCAGATGTTCTTTTGGTTGGGACCTCTGATTTTTTCATAGGGGGACTATCAAGAACTTTCTTGGTAGGTGTATCGACTGTCTTTCTAAAGTCAGGAGATTTCTTAGTTGGATTATCATTAGACTTCTTACTTCTCAGGTTATATTTCCTATGAACTTCCATGATTGCATTTTCAAAAGCTTGTTGATCTGATTCTTCCTCATCAACTTCAGTTTGTGAAAGAACAAAAAGATCTTGCTCTTCTTGGGTAAGAAAGATAAAATCATTATCATTTATTCCCATTAAAACAATGTGAACATCATTAAGTCCCTCAATTGTTTCTTCCCCTTCATCAACATAATTTTCTTGAAAAGGGGGCCTAATCTGTTGATCTGGGCCTCTTTGTTCTCTTGGTTCTCTTTTTCTGATTTGGGGTGGTGTTATAGCAAGATTTGCCTCACCCTATGAAATTTTGCACAGAAGGTCTTTTTCCATTCCCCCATGCAGACTTATCATCCATGTTTGTAAAATCCAGAGCTAAAAATACATATTTTTCCACATGTATGCATCTTGCCTACTATACAACATGCGTATACGCAGGCTGCTCCACTATAACCCACGTACATTGGGATTTGTGCCAAAAAATGAAAATTAATGTCGGGTTTCCATGTCATGACATAAGATATCTAATCCTTGGCCTTCCATATAGTGGAAACGTTCTGAATTGGCCCTTCAGTTCCATTTGAAGGCTATAAATGGGCCAATTCCGAGCTATGGAAAAGAGGAGAAATAATTCAACTTTGAGAGAAAAGTTACTCTGGAGAAATTATTTACTTCATATTGAGTCTGCATCCCTTTGTCATTTAAGTCTGAAAACAATGTTCAACCCCCAAGATCTTCCCTTATTGATTGAGAACCTCATTGTCTCTCTTCTATGATCTTGCCTTTGGTGGAGGATTGAAGTGGCGGAGGCCCAACTGGAAGGAACTTAGTTTCTTGGTTCCAAACCGTGCCGACACGGAAGTCTGTAATATTTTCACTTCTGTTGATCATTTATTAATAGAAATACTCCTTTCTCATCCAATTGATATCTTGCAAATATTTGAGTTATTATCCATGGGTGTATTTGTTATGTATATTAATGGATTATGCTATATAATGTGTTAACCTTTTATATTACCACCATATGCTTTCTTTTCTTGGTTGTTCAGAACTAGTTGCAGGTTTATGGCTTTGGGTCAAAGTGATCAATGATGGACATCATCGAACATCTGTATGAGGTAGGCCTCTTTCTTATCTCGCTTTCATATTGGTTTATATAGCATGTTGTTGGGATAGAGTTGATTTCCACAGTCGTTTCTGCCTATTGTGCTTTACCCTAGCCATAGAGAGTTTTTCCCTCACAACAGAATTGCCGACCATATTGGGGATTTACCTTCTTTCTTAGGGTTTGGAGTAATTGTTCTCCTTACATTGCTCTCGTTATTTTTTGTTTCTTTTCATATCATTTCTTGACAACTTCTGTTCACTCTGGGTATGTTTTTTGAAACATATACGCACTTTTTGGCCTGATAGTTGCATATATACGTTGGCAGTCCCTCTGCAAGCTACGTACATACGCTCTTTTTTCCTAAAAAAATGTGTATATCAGCTTTCCTTGCTTGTTTGCTGGGTCTGGTGATTGCTAGGTGGGATTTGATGTTTGTTGAGTCTTCTTAGCTCTCTGTCATGCCTGTTGAGTGTATCTGGGATGATAGGAAACCTGTCTGGAGTTGAATTTTTGGGCGAAGTCTTTCTCATCACCTTTTCATTTTGATTTTCTTTGTACATTGGGCTAGGTGTTCTGATGCTTGGTATTCTTCTTGAGTTATCTTTTTATATACACAATAGAATTTATATATCAAGTTTCTCATCAATCCATGCATTTTCACTTTTATTATATTGATATACAAAAAATAGGCATTTTGCATTGCTTGGAAGTTTTGTATTTTGAGTCCTTGTCATTAGCTTAGTGAATTTAGTGAAAGATTTCATTTTTACTTCAGAATTGTAGAGTTGAAATTGAAAATTGCATTTGTTTTCAAAATCATAACATTCATTGAAAGTTAAAGTTAGGACTTTGCATTATATTCATATTTACTTTTCTTGCAGGGTCATAACATCATGAGTTTAACTACCATACCTTTTTGAGTAATCACGAACACTAAAATCAATGCTATAATTTAAAATTGGATAGTCACGATTTTATTTTCTAGGGTGCACAAACTAGCTTAGGATTTAGTGCCTTGGAATAGGATTTTGTGAGTAAACTTCTCCAAGGCAATTAAATCAACATATGTGTCTGAGAAAAGAAGTGGATAAATCCATTGTATAATTGGTAATATCAGGAGGCTCTGTTCACACCGAAGTTAATCATGAGGTCACACGAGGATGGTTGAAGGGATATCCCCATGATACCTTCTTAGCATCAGAGATATTTTTGGGGGTCTTGCTAGTGCCTTTACCTCCATGAGAGGCGGTACTTTCAAGGTTTCTAGCTTTGCTACCCTGCCCATACGTTGGACCTGACTTATGACTACGCACCTATGCATCGATTATACATTGGTTGATTATTTGCTTGACTTAGGTGCCACATAGGTTACTTGCAGGGGTTATTCTATAGGTACCCTGGGTCAGATAAGGTTCAGATAACACACAACCTTTATGGAGGATTACTTCTTCGGGGGGATCTAACTGACTCATTGTTAATCCCACGGGGGCCCTTATAACTGATTATGATACCTTTGATCTTTAGTAGGGAGTCTCAGTCCCCTCTTGGGTGAGACATACCTTCCTTAGGGAGGGAGGCCACTCAACCAATTTACCTCATTTGTATGCGTATTGGCAGTTTAAATTTTGGTGTGCTCTTTGATTACTAGTTGGCCTTAGGATATATTTTTTATGTTTAGAGTCTTAATTCATCGTGGAGTTAGACCAGCGTCCTTTCCGGTCTTGTCGCTTGTTATAGTTACCACTGGATTTTAAGTCTTTGAATTCTAAAAGGCGTAGAGTTATTAGATGTGGTACACACACATCCACTGTTCAGACTTGCGATTCTACAAGGATCAGTATTGAACCTAGTATTCAGAACACTAGGAGCCCTTCGACTCCCACACCCACTATAGTTAATGGCACCCCTTCAACTCATGTAACCACAATGGTTGTTGTACCAGAGGCACTTATCATTACTATGGATCGACCTATAGTGAATTATCAATATCTTGCCTCAAACACTTTTGGTTCTCTTGTTCACTCACCGGGTTATAATGTTCAGTGCATCCCTATGGCCTCTAGTCCTTTTTCCTATGGTATGCCAAACTTTACTTTGCATATTTTGAATGTCATCCCAACTATTGGCCCAACTTATAGCATTGGTCTTGGGGGAACTACACCTCCTTATAATCCTTTTTCATTTGGTGATTCTCAAATACCTCAAACAACTCCTAATATAGGAGGTACTTCTACTTTTAACCCCGGGTCTAATCCTCTTACTTTTGGGTGGAACAACCAACCTGGAGGACAAGATTCTACTCAAGTTCCATCCTATACCCCTACCTCCTTGGTGTCGATTTCGACCAATACATTTGGCATGATGAATACACATCTATCCTCCATATTCCCACCCAGAGGAGGTTAGTTTCACACTTTGGGCAACCCCCAACCCAGATCCAATCCAACTGGGGGTAATTTTTATAACCCCAAATAGAACATTCTTGCTGGAATGATGCCCAACCAACCTTTTATGAATCATCCTGGAGGAGGGCCTTATAATCCCGGACAGGGCTATGGTTCTTACCCAAACCCTAGATGGGATGCAGTTCCTCAAGCATAATCTTTCCCGGGAGCTTTGGGCCAGATGTTGCGACCTCATCTCCCATTTTTTGGCCATGCTTAATCTGTCAGACTTGTCTAAGTTAATGAACGACCCTATGAATCATGATCCTACAATGCCCCCCTTCCCCACCAACCTTTCTTTGGACATATTGAAGTTCGAAGGTAAGAATGGAGAGGATCCTCTTGATCATGTCACTACCTTTCACCTTTAGTTCGCATCGAATTCCCTTAATGACGATTCTATTCGATTAAGATTATTTCAATGCACCCTCATCAGAGTTGTTGTGAAATGGTATATTGAGCTACCTAGGGGGGCATATGGGACCTTTAGTCAACTGGTGTTGGTCTTCCTTAACCACTTCCAATTTCCCATATGTTACGATGTTGGCCTAGAACTTATGTTGACTTTACACCAGGACACGACCACTCATATCTCTGATCATATCCAGGAGTGGCGGAGACGGAAGAGGTTGATTAAGACTCCTATACCCCCACCCTTTCTTTTAGAATGGTTCCTTCAGTATTTTCACCCTCCTATATTGAAGTATGTTTCCACTATTGGATCATGTTGTCATTGATGCCAATGGTTTGATTGATTGATGTCAAAGGATTGATTGATTGATGATTGATGTAATATAATATGTATTGTCCTTGATGAGAATGCATAGATGAATATGGATCAAGGAGTTTCCATTGATATGATGAAGATGGATCAATGAGTTGTCATTGATATATGATGAAGACAGATCGCTGTGGTTTCATTGGTATATGATGCATTGTTGGAAAAATGTATAGATGACTCATTATTGTCTTATCATGATTGATAAGGTGCACAAATGGATGAACTCCAAAGTGATCCCCTTATGGTGAAAGCTCTCACGGGAAGACACTTTAC
>JASDQU010258690.1:0-15789 GCA_032191745.1 Picea mariana | reverse complement strand
ATACTAATTAAATATTTATTAATTAATTAATTGTTATAATTTTAATTAATTAATTAATTAAATTAATTACCTATCACATTGAATGAACAGGGTGATAAATTAAAAAAAAAAAATATTAATAAATTATATTGTTTAAATTAAAAAGGTTACGTATACGGGAGGGATAAGGGGCATTAATAAATGGATAGGGAACATTAAATAATTGGATAAGGGGCATTAACTATGAAAGGATAAGATAATTAATAAATGGATAAGGAAAGTAATGAAGGAGGGGGAAGTTGGTGAAGGGACAATATGAAGGGAGGAGGTTTACGAAGGAGGGATCATTCTACGGGGAATTGGATTTTGGAGGGTTCTCTTGGATTTGAACAGAGAGAGGAGAGTTTGAGTTCGGTAGTCAGATTGGATCAGTACAGGGGGCACCGGTTTGCTAGAGGTTTTGGGCATGGGGGCCAGGATATCCATATGATATCCTAGAGCTAGGAAGTTGTTCTAGTTGGCAGGGTGGAAACTCGGTTTTGGGAAGAGTTGGTCTATGGATTCAAGCTAGGCAAGGCAGCAGCAGGAAGGTCAACAAGATAAGCAGAAAACAGAGGGTTAGCATTAGACCCAGGTATGTTAATTTATGTATTTGTTTTATGAAATTCAAGGAATATGATGTATTATGAGTCTGTCCGTAAGCTAATATGTTTAGCTCAATAAATTTATATGTTCTGGTGATTAATCTATTTGTGCAATTAAATTTATATGTTCTGGTGATTAATCTATTTGTGCAATTGAAATGATTTATATCAAATTTTTATTTCAAGTCACTACAAGGAGGGATAGCGAGAGTAAATCCCCAAGATAAGGAATCCCTTTGTTTTATGGGAAGTGGATGAGATTTGCTTGGGAGGAATCAAAATCCCTCATATCCATTGGATAAAGGAGAAGGAGCATGATCATCCATCCCCAAGTCCTTCAGAATTCGCTGCTCCAACAGATTTGAGTTGGTTTCTACAGGTGAGGCCTGGAGTCCTGAAGCTCCAAAGTCCCAGAGTGAATCTACACCATAGATCATTGGGTGAGTACGAATCGTTGGATCCTCGAGTGGTTAGATGATTCGACACTCTAGGTGAAATTGGTCATTGTCATGTGGAGTGGAGAATCCCCCGAAGTCCTAAAGTCTAGAGTAAATCATGACCATCAGTTGTCGGATAAACATGGATCATAGATTTTTGAATTGCTCAAAATTTGGCTATTCAAGAGATATTGGGCTACAATTGTTTTTGTGTGGAAAATTCCTGAAACCCCGGAGTCTGGAGGGAATATAGACCGTTCATCCGAGGGAAAATGCCAGCCGTCATATATGTGGATTTCATCCCTTCACTAGTTCGAAGGTTTTGGATGCGTAGTGTTGTGTTGGTAAATCCTCTGCAAGGCCGAAGTTTCGAAGCATCATAATTATCCCTTTCAATTAAATCCGAAGGCCACGTAAGATTCCGCTGAGGAAAAGGTGCTTAGTATAAGCGCTCATGGGGTTTGTGTGAACCTGCATAAGGAAAGGAAAGGGGCCTCTGTACATAGGAGAGGATCCAATGGAGATATGAGAGCTAATTTGGCTCTAAAGAAAGATCCTAGACTGGGAGGCCATGCGATTCCATAGGGAGATTTCATTAAGTGGTATTAGAGCAGGAATAATCTCTGTGAGAAGTTATAGTGGAAATCATGCTGCCAAGGAGACATGGGGAGAGACATGTAGTCAATGGAACTATAGAGGATCAAATGAGACAACTTCATGCAAGGCTGTTTGCCATGGAAGAAACACAAAGGAGAGCGCTAGAGGAAGGTGATGTTAGGGAACTTTAAATTGAAAATATAGAAGAATAAGAAGATGTGGGAAAACAAGCAACAAAGGAGAGATTGTTGATAGTTGTTGTCAATATGGGAACCAAAGAAAAGATGGAATTTTTGATGTATGAAGGTAATTTGAATGTAGAATAATTTCTTGACTGGATAAGTGCTTTAGACAAGTACTTTTATTATGAGGAGATTGATGATGAGAATAAAGTAAAGCATGCGATGACTAGGAAGAAGGGACACACAACTTTATTGTGGGACGAGTTGCAAGCTGACAGAAGGAGAAAAGGTAAGTCCAAGATTAAGAGTTGGGATATAATGGTAGCTAACCTCAAGGATAAATTCATACCCAAGGATTATCAACTGAATATGTTTAGAAGGTTGCAGAATCTAAGACATAAAGGTTCACCGGTGAAGGAGTATACTGAAGAATTTTATAAGTTGAGTATAAGAGTAGGACATAGGGAAAATGATGAAGAGAAATATGATAGGTATATTAATGGATTGAGGTATGAAATCCAAGATGATATTAGTATGATAAAAATGAGGACTGTAGAGGATTCTTATCAAATATCCTTGAAGGCAGAAGAAAAATTGGCAAGGAAGCAGAGTCAGAGGAACAGGGGAAAGTGTCCTAACAGAGGAAAAGGAACCACCTGAGAAAATTTCTAGAAATCAAGGGGAGAAGATGGAGGATTTAGCAGTCATATACGTAGAGGAGGAATTTATAAAGGAGGATACTCTAGATGAAGGAATACTTTTCCGAGAGGTAGAGGAAAAAGTAGAGGAGGAGAATTTAAGTGTTATTCTTGCAGGAAAACATGGCACATGTCTTGGGAATGTACTAAAAATAAGAATGCATGAGTTAGAGAAGCTCACATTTATGAAGCGCAACAGAGGAATGTGGAGGCATATATGAAAGTAGAAGAAGTTGAATAAGGAAGATCTCTCTTGATGAGGAAAGATCTTGTGAAGCCAGAAAAAGAGGTAGGAGAACCAATCCAAAGAAACAGTTTATTCATAATTGCTTGCAAGACCAGGGACAAAGTATGCAAGGTGATCATAGATAGTGGGAGCACTGATAATTTAGTATCCACAAAGATGGTGGACAAGCTGAAGTTGGAGATGACAACACTTTTGAGTCTATATAGGGTGTCGTGGTTGCAGAAAGGACATCAAGTTATGGTAAGTAGACAGTGTAAGGTTGAGTTTAAAATTCACAGTTATAAGGATGAAGTTTTATGTGATGTCATACCTATGGATATTTGTCATATTTTGTTGGGGAGACCTTGGTAATATGACAGGAATGTCATACATGATGGGAGGAATAATATTTATACCCTCGATAAAAATGGGTGTAAACATATGTTGTTACCATTGGAAGATAAGGAGGTCAAATAGGATCCCAACCCTACCTAATATACTTCTCATGAGTGGGAAGGAGCTCTTGAAGGAATTCAAGAAAAATTAGGAAATGTAGTTTGTTGTTATAAGTAAGCCGAGAGTCATCCTTACAAATACTTCTATGAATGATTTACCTATGGAAGTTCAAGAGTTATTGGATGAGTTTGTTGACATTGTGGTGGATGACTTTCCTCATACTTTACCGCCCATCAAGAGTATCAGTCACCATATTGACCTTATTCTAGGAGAAAATTTGTCGAACAAAGAAACATACAGGTTAACCCCTCATGAGAATGAAGAGGTCAAGGAGCAGATACAAGAGTTTTTGGATAAAGGAATGATCAGAGAAAGTTTGAGCTCATGTGCAATACCAACTATGTTGAGTCCAAAGAAATATGGAGGTTGGAGAATGTGCACAGATTCTAGAGATATCAACAATATAACCATTAAGTATAGATTTCCTTTACCCAGAATGGATGATTTAATGGATTGTTTGAGTAGAGATAGTTATTTTTTCAAGATAGACTTGAAGAAGGGTTATCATCAAATAAGAATGAGAGAAGGGGATGAATGGAAGACAACATTGAAAACAAATGAAGGGATGTATGAGTGGCTTTTTATGCCATTTGGCTTAACAAATGCTTCGAGTACATTCATGATATTAATGAATGAAGTGCTCAAAGATTTATTGGGAAGTTTGTGATTGTTTATTTAGATGATATTCTAGTTTTCAGCGAGACTGAGGAGGATCAGTTAAGGCACTTGAAGATGGTGTTGAGGATATTGCAGTAAAAAAAGTTGCTGATAAATTTGAAGAAGTGTTATTTTATGAAGACAAAACTTGTATATTTGGGGTTTGTAATATCTTCAAATGAATTGAAGATGGATCCAGAGAAGGTGAGAGTTATAAGAGAGTGTCCTTCTCCAATGTATGTGTTTGAAGTAAGAATTTTTCATGTGTTAGCAAGCTTTTACAAAAAAATCATTAGGAATTTTAGCAGTGTTTGTCCACCCATAATGGATACTATAAAGAAGAAACATGGATCTTTTGACTGGAAAAAAGAAGACGAGAAAGGATTTAAAGTGTTAAAAGAAAAGTTAACAGAACAACCTATCTTAATTCTGCCAGACTTTAGGAATACTTTCCAAGTCAAATGTGACGCATGTGGAGTGGCCATCGATGCATTTTTAAGTCAGGATGATAATCTTGTTTCTTATTTTAGTGAGAAGTTGAATGATGCTAAAAATAAGTATTCAACATATGACAAGGGATTTTATGCTGTAATTCAAGCTTTAAAAAAATGGAGACATTATGTTATACCAAAGGAGTTTATTCTGTATACTGACAATCATGCTTTGCAATTCATAACCAGACAAGAGAAATTGAACCAGAGACATGCCAAATGGGTAGAATTCATGCATGATTTTACTCTTGTCATTAAGAATGTTAGTGGGAGTGCTAACAAAGTTGTAGATCCATTGAGCAGGAGATGTTTAATCTTGCAGGAATTACAAGTGGAGACTTTGGGATTTGAACACCTCAAGGAGATGTACTAGGAAGACCCAAATTTTAAGGAAGCTTATGAAGCTTGTGAAAATTGTTTGTTAAGGGATAGGAATCAATGGATGGAGTATATAATATAGGAAGGACTGTTATTGAAAGGAAGTCAATTGTGTATCCCAAAATGCTCAATGAGAAACAATTTTTTGAAGGAAAAACATAGCGGAGGATTGGTTGGACATTTTGGCCATGATAAAACATATGCGTAGTTAAGTTCTTCATACTATTGACTAGGTATGAGGTCTAATGTGAAGAATTTTGTGGAAAAATGAATAATTTTCCAATATGCTAAAGGGAGGCAGCATAACATAGGATTGTATCAACCATTTCCTATTCCATACAAGTTGTGGGATTCTATAAGTATGGATTTTGTTCTGGGATTGCCGAGAAACTAGAGGGGAAATGATTCAATATTTTTGGTAGTTGATAGATTTTCAAATATGGAACATTTTATACCATGTCATAAAACAAGTGATGATACTCACATAGAAAATCTATTTTTCAAGGAGATTGTGAGATTGCATGGGTTACCCAGGAGTATAGTCTCAGATAGAGACACAAAATTTGTTCGACATTTTTGAAGGACTTTGTGGAGGAATATGGGGACAAATTTATCTTTTAGTTCAACGTATCACCCTCATATAGATAGACAGACCGAGGTAGTGAATATAAGCTTAGGTAATATTATAAGAATTTTGGTAATTGAATAAAACAACTAGTGGGATCAAATTCCGCCTCAAGCGGAGTTTTCATATAATGACTCACCAAATAAGAGTACTGGTAAGAGCGTTTTCTAGATAGTGTATGGAATGCATCCAAGAGAAATTACAGAATTGAGAGATTTGGGGCAAGATAAATTTTGAAGTGCAGGAGTAAAAGACTTCGTTGTAAAAATACAGAAATTGCATGATCAAATCAAAGGATAGCTACATGATAGCAGTCATAGATACCAAAACATGATAGATCAGACAAGAAAAGAGGTGAATTTTGAGGTTGGAGACAAAGTCTTGGAAAAATTGAGGAAGGAAATATTTCCAAGAGGGAAATATAATAAACTAAAGATGAAGAATATAGGACCTTGTAAAATCCTTAGAAAATTTGCTACAAATGATTATGAGATTGAACTGCCACGAGACATTGGAATTTCACCAGTATTTAACATAACATACTTATATCCTTACAATATGGATGCCATAGAAGGGAAATATGAGTGAGAGAAGATTCAGTGGAAGAAACATATGCCCATAGCAGAGAAGCCTCAGATAGAAAAGATTTTAGATCAAAGAATTTCTAAGAGAACCATGATAAAGGTTTATTATGAGTATCTGGTGAAATTCCAATGTCTCGTGGCAGTTCANAGTGGAAGAAACATATGCCCATAGCAGAGAAGCCTCAGATAGAAAAGATTTTAGATCAAAGAATTTCTAAGAGAACCATGATAAAGGTTTATTATGAGTATCTGGTGAAATGGAATAATCATCCAATAGAGGATGCCAGTTGGATAACTAAAGAATAAGTCCAAAAGAATGGGAAGGAAGTGAAGAAGCTCATGGACAAGATTCCATGAATAGTTTTCCGAGAGGAGTATGACACATGAGCATCATCATCATCATTTAATGAGGCGCGGTGGAATATGACTCAACATCCAAAAAAATGCATTATAACTGGTTTGGATCCCAAGGAGGGTGCGTCACTTTAATTTTGATACCTTTGTAATTAAATGTCCCAGGAGATCTTCAAGCAATAACCTTTGAATATGATCCATGGCATTGTAATTATCTTTAATTCCTGTAGGATTTTACATATTTTGAGCGTCGACCGATATCCCTTGATGCTTTTAATTGTGATAAGAAAGCACTAGAATAGTCTAGAGGGAATGCTCGAGAATCCCCTTCATGTATAAATAAATGTAATCTATGCCCAGAAGAGGTTGTTGATTAAATTTGTTGTTATTTTTTCTACTGAAAAGGTTGCTACTGTTGATAAAGGTTGTTGAAACTCTTGTAAATTATTGCTAAAGAAATATAGAAAGAGAGAATTGCTCACACATTTCTATAATTGTGAATTTTTTTATCTCTAAGTAATTGGAAAATTTCTATGTTGTTATCTCTATGTTTGTGTGTGTGTGCATCTAAATGGTTGGTTGAATGAATTCTAAATGCTATTATAAGTTTCAATTATTTCTCTTCTGAAATCTTAGTGCAAAGAGTGCATAGTGAAAACGCAAGATGTGCGGAGGCCGAACCATCTATAGGTTCAGAATATCAGGAGAGATAGTGTAAGTTTATGTAGAGCGAGCATAAAGGAGTGCGCCTACACTCACAATAGTGTAAAATCTCAGAGGAGGGACAAAGTGCAAGGAGTGCACAGATTCAACACTTTGTTAAGTGTTGTTCAAGCTCAAAAAATATAGTGCAAGGAGTGTGCAGGTGACTTTTTCAAGTCCCAAGCTCAAGAGAGAAGCACAAAGTGTGCACCAGAGTTTGAGTCATCCAAGTTACGAAGCTCAAGGAGGGATAGCAAGAGTAAATACCCAAGAGAAGGAATCAATTTTTTTTAGGGGGAGTGGATGAGATCTATTCGGGAGGAATCATAAACAATCACAACCATTCAATAAAGGAGTGGGAACGTGGTCGTCCATCCCCAAGTCCTTCAGACTTTGCTGCTTCGACAAATTTGAGTTGGATGTTGAATGTTAGACCTGGAGTCCCAAAGCTTTGAAGTCCCAGAGTGAATATATACCATAGATACATGGGTCAGTAAAAATCATTGGATCCTTGAGTGGTTCAGCGATTCGACTCTCCGACTGAATTTTTTCATTGTTGCATGGAGTGGAGAATCCCCCGAAGTCCCAAAGTCCAGAGTAAATCCTGACCGTCAGTTGTCAGATAAACATGGATCATATATTTTGAAGTTGTTAGGAATTTAATTATTGGGAAGATATTGGGTTAAAATTGTTTTGGTGTGGAAAAGTCCTGAATCCCTAGAGTCCAGAGTGAATACAGACCATTGATTCGAGGGAAAATGCCAACCATCAGATCTGTGGATTTTGACCCTTTTCTGTTTCAGAGTTTTTGTGTGTGGAGTGTTGTGTTGGTAAATCCTCTGGAGCACCGGAGTTAACCCTTTCAATTAAATCCTGAGGTCACGTGAGATTTTTCTAAGGAAAAGGGGCCTAGTATAAGTGTCTGCAGGGTTTGTGTGAACTTGCATAAGGAAAGGAAAGGGGCCTATGTACATAGGAGAGGATCCAACAAGGATGAAAGAGATAATTCAATTCTAAATAAATATCCTAGAGTGGGAGGTCGTGCGAGCCCATAATGGGTTTGCATCAATATATCTCCTTCAATCGAGATTCCCAACTATTAACTGAGCAATCGCGTAGATGTTGAAACATTTCCATAATTACTACATATGAGCATATATCCCAAATGCACAAAAAATAGTAGAAAACGTTGGAAACATAATATTTTGGCAAGACCATATGCACGCCATAAATTGGCATTGCAAGCGTGCCACGAGTTTTCACTATTCAACACTAGCATCGACCAGTGTTCTACTGCACACACCAAAATTTTTTGTACTGTGTGAAAGGACTTATAAATCTTGCATTCATGAAAAATCCTCAAAGATCTTCAATAATGATTATAACCATTTTTGTAACAACTTGATTGGTCCTGGTCAAGGTTGTGGGTGAGCTAGCAAGTTTGTTATGATTTCCATGCTCTAGTAGAGATAAAAGGAATGCAACAATATATGCAAGGGTTGTTTTTTTGGGTAACTGGTTGTTCATTGTTATGTTAGATTCTATGGGTTAGGTTTTTGAGTTAAGAATTTCTTTAGTTGTTGTCATGGTCTCTTTCACTAGTTGCTCAGGTCTTGTCATGTGAATATGAGAGAGAAAGTAGATCGAGATCTGAGCATATGGATGGTGTTTGTTTCACTTTGAATGCACTTTGAGTAGGCTACAACCCTTTGTGTATTGAAATGTATCTAACTAACTTTGAGATTGATGAATGAAGCATGAAGCACCTTTGTGTCTATATAGTATGGATTCTAGACTGAATGTATGCCTCATATGTATTATTCTGTGAAACACTCATATGGATGTTATGAATGGATGTGAAATGATTGCATGGTTTTGAGTTGGATGTCTCCTATTTGTACTATTCCTTCATTATTTTCACAAACCTTTGGTCTCTGTGATTCTCATGGAATCTTGAGTGATACCTTCTTCAATCATTGAATATTTAATGTGCTAATTACTATGGGGTATTTGTTGGTAAATCCTTTCAAACCCTCAGATTGAAACCCAGATCCAACAAATGGTTCCATTGTTAGGACCTGAGGATTTTATTTTGCATGTTGGAGTAGGGACATGTTGTGGAAACCTTCCAAGGAAGAGATAGAAGAATGGATTTCTAAGAAAGAAGACAAGTTCACGCAACGAGAGACCAGAAACATGTAGATCAACCTCAAGTGATGGAAACAAAGGTATCTATACTTATATATGCATGGAATTTTCTTTGTTTGTTGCATGAATGTATAAAGAGACAAACAAATATTAACTCTCAAGAACGGTTATTTTGGGACCAACAAACCCTAACTCAGTTGATATCTTTGGATAACAAGTGTAGGAGAGCTATCTATTTCTATCTTAAACGAGTTAGGGAGGGATATATGGTTGATTTTGCAATATAATGTACGAATTAATCAGTAGTGCTGAAAGAAAGCTTGCAGTTGGCCCTAAAAGGAGTCTGCTAGAATAAATACCATTGTTGATCAAGATGGTGTTCGTGGAGAAGGGGCTAATGCACATGGAGCCCGATAGGATGACAGAGTAAATATTCTGTGTGGAGGGTTGGGGATTCAAATAAGGGGGGAGAAGAAAATATGAAGGAAATAGTCGATCCAGTAGAAGGGATCAAGAAGAAGATGAGATAATGTGAGAAAATAATGGATCTTGAAGAGTAGATAAGAAATAGAGCAGAGAGATACGCAAGGAGTGCTAAGTTGAGAAGATTAATTGAGAAGAGAAATAGATAATATATAAAAATGGGTGATGGATGGATAGAAATATCCAAGATTAAGAGAAGAGGAGTTACACTAGAAGGCTATGTGGGAGAAAGAGTTGTGCCAGAGAGAAGTTCTAGACAGGAAAGGTTGTTGAAGAGATGCAATGTTAAGAATGAAGTATCAAGAGAAGATACAATATGTAGTGGTAGTATATTTAAAGAGAGTGAGGTGATATCCCCTTGGTTGATAATATATATGGTTTATTAGGAGAAAAACTATGCACATAGTAGTCATGTCGAGGAAAAATAAAATAGTGAGAAAGGAACCCTCCCAAAGAGTGAAAATATATGATATGTTATAAGGAGGCCTGCACAAATTGAGATAGGAAGCTATGATGGATAGACCATATAAGAAGAAGAGATACTATGGAGGAACCCCCCCTTTGAAGCACCCTCCTCACACCATTTTAACAAAGAATATAGAACCAGAGAAGAAAGTGTAGAGGTGAGAGAAGTAGACGAAGAAAGTTCAAACGTAAGAAAAGAAGAAAGTACGAGTGGAGTAGAATACAAAGCCAATGAAACTTAACTGGAAATATCATCAGTACTAATCAAACAAGAAGATAAATTTCCAGTTCGAAAATGGAAAATCAAGATTCAACCCTTAGAATTCCCATGTTCCATGGGACTAGAAGAGATGATGTGGAGCAACGTTGGATTACCTATGAATAAATTTGGTCTGTGAAGTGGATCAAATATGAAACATCCAAGAGTGTAAAAATAGAGACCACTTTCAAATATAGAGCTATGACATGGTGCATGAAATATAAAGCTATTGCACCAATGGGAAAACAATTTCCCTCATAGAGATAAGTACTGCTCTACTTAGAGAGTTTATAATTTGAATTCAGAGTCACAACGTATCACTAAGATCAAGGAGTTTGAGAAAAAAGTTGGAGAAAGCACGTGGGATTATGATCAACACTTAAAAAAATCTTGTTGAATAGACTGACATTTCAAATATAATATGTTCAACATAGAGAGTGGTTTATTGTTGAAACTTTACCACACATTCGACTTTGAATGATACAACAAAAGGTCACTACTCAGTCAGAAGTTGTGGAAATCGCAATGCTCTTAGAGTATACACTGAGAGGGAGTGATACATTGGTAGGTTTGGCACAATTACAATATCATCTCGCAAACCGCACCATGCAACTACAAGATATGGATAAGACAAAGGTGGAGTGTAAAAATGTTTGGTGTATTGGGTGTCACACATAAGGTCATCACCAAAATGAGTGCCCTGTGCTAGGAAGTTTTACAACAACAAGCACATTGAATCAGTTTCCCACTCGGTCAGAATAAGAATGGTGTCATATCTATCAACAATGGGGGCATGTACCTCCCCGGTGCCCAACACTATAGAAGTATAAAAAAAACTACTCACATGCCCTTTTGTGAGTTATGTAAGTCAATGAGCAATGATGTAACCAACTAGTGGTCACTAATATGATGAAGGAACACGTTGCAATTGCATACTGGGTCCAAGAAGAGATGAAGCCTGGAGACCATAGAGGATTCGAATGTAGAGTCTTCCAAGGAGGCCTTAAAGAAGGATATGATAGAGGAATAGGTGAGTAAGAGGTATAGGGTATGGGGGAGGTGTCATCCTACTAGTTTCAATTATGGCAGGATAGGCCACTTGTTGTGGTTCTATATGAAGCCCTGTGTGATGTGTTTGCATTTCCACAATGTAGAGAATGTCATAGAGGAGTTCCCAGAGTTAGTGGTAGAAAGGGAAGAGAAAATGGGGTGTTTTAACATGGTGATGGTTGAGTCGTGCGAGGAGAAAAAACTAAAGGAACCAACATATGTATTGGTGGTAACATAAGGACCCATCCATATAGGAGTTGAATTAGACCAAGGAGAAGGTTTAAGGAAAAATATATAAGGAAAAATTATAAAAGTAGTGCAAACACCTCCTAAGTTTGACGTTGCATAGAAGAAGCAGTTCCTATGCGATGTGCAAAGGGCGTTGGAAGAGGACCACATGCGTGAAGAATTGCAACACAAAACGTAGAGGTAAATGGAAGAGGAACATGTGCATGAAGAGTTGTGATGCACGACATGAGAGGAAATACACTACAACACTTACCTGGAGGTTATATCATAAAACAAGGTATGTGACTTCTTTCTTGTTGTATTAAGGTGTTGGGTGATCCTATTTTTACCAAGAAATTTGTTGGAATTATTGTCATTGATGTTAAAATATTAGTGATTTAATTGATATCATATTATGGAATTACAATACATCATCTTGGAATTTTCATGATAATTTTTTTTCTAGGACATTTCAGACCTTGAAATTTGGAAGAGATGGAGGGAATATCTAGGTGTACATGTAGAAATTTTAGATGTTGGTTCTTTATACTTTTAGAGACATGTCTTGTGGAAGTTAGGGTTCATGAATGCTCCTGAAATCAATTTCAAGCAAGTCATCTTGGAACATTGGATATAACTTATTTTATGGGATGTTTCAAACCTTGAAAATTTGCAAAGACAGAGGAGAGAAATTGGTGTAAATGTGGTACAAATTTCAGATGTTTGTTTTCTATAATTTCATAGATATGCCTTGTGGAAGTTAGGGTTCCTAAATTCTCTCAAAATTAGTTTCAAATGGGTGAACTTGGAACTTTCACTATAACTTGTTTTATGGGATTCTTTAGACTGTGGAAATTTTATAGAACAAAGGATACGTAAAGAAGTACCTCAAGTAAAAATTTCATAATCATATTTGTAAAAATGGATATGTGGCATGTTTTACAAGTTCATTCTTGGGAAGAGGCCCAAAACAACACGCTTGGAGAAATTTACCATTTGGAAATTCAAAATTTGGTCAGACTTCGTAAATGAAAAAGTAGTGAGTAGACCTGGTGAAGGAAGAAGTAGTGAGTAGACTTGGTGAAGGTAGAAGTATTAAGAATGCATGGTTAAGGTAGAAGTAGTAATAAAAATTGGTGAAGGTTGGTGCAACTTAAATAAAGATATTGGTGTCTCTTGCTAACTTGGTACTTAGTGATGGGGATTGGTGTCTCCAGTATATTGGTGTCTATGAAGATATGTAAGAGTAGGTTGGTTGCTAACAGGATTTGAATCAGTGGGGATTTGTGTCTCTAGTAGGTTGGTGCCTATAAATATTTTTAACAATAGGTTGGTTCCTATTAATATATTTAAAGATAAGTTTTGTCATTTTCTCCCAAAAGGGTTTCCACGTAAATCTTGTGTTCCATGTTCTACAGTTAATATATATCATATGTGATTGTTTTATTATGGTTGATGAATGTTTGAAAAAAAAAATTGTCTTATAATGATTCACCTCCCCCCTCTCAGTATAAGTGTGTACCCAACAAAATTGACCCACACGTTGAGAATATGTATGGAGGAAGGGGAGACTAATGTTGTTATTTCTGCCTCGTTACCAGAACGAGATGTGCACCATGTTAGCAGGAGGAAGCACATGGAGAAAAAAAATTAATATGACAACTAAGTTAGGGAGTTACGAGATGGACAATGTCATGTTGGACCTGGGAAATGACATGAATAACTTTTCAAAGAAATTATGGCAGTTGATAGGTAAACCAAAGTTGGTGTGGTCACCCATTTAACTCAGGATTTCTAACTAATATAAAATTTATCCCCTTTTTAGTCTAGAGAAAGTGGAAGTGAACATCGATGGGTAAAATCTAAATCAAACTTTGAAGTGATCAATATTATGGATGACTTAGACCCATATCCAACTCTACTTGGCATTGACTGGGAATTTTATAAAAATATCATACTAAGTCTGAAGTAATGACAAATGTTCTTTGAGACGGATACCTTGCATGCTATTGTGCCACTAGATGCAAATGAGGGAGATAGATATAAAAATCATGTAAAAGGATATGCATAGAGATTGATCATCGAGAATATATACAACATCACAGGATGCATGGAAGACTATTTGAATCTAAAAGATGATGGTGAATTGAGATAAAAAAGTGTTTGTTCCTATGACATGGATTCGAAGGATGCGATGGAAATATGGAAGAATAATTTTTAGGAGGAATCAACTAGGAGATGCACATGAATCACCAAATAAGTGCATTTGATTGTATCAGGGTTGTATGACCTACTCAGGTTCGATGGGATAATCCTGATAGACACATTTCTAGCACAGATGGAGGAAAGTGTACCTGAGATCTAAAGGATCTATATCATGGATGTAGTAGTTAAGGGAACACTTCCAAGGTAGTGGGAAACAAAATGCACAGATCTATAGGAATGGGCATAGGTGGTGGAGTGTATCAAATTAAAGTTCCATCCAATGACCAATTTCAAATTAATGGGTCGGTACAAGGGTATTGAGGATCCTTATGAAAGGAAAAAATGGTTGGATGAGTTAATAAATTTGGAAGAAGACCTATTTCTTGCAAGAAACAACCAACTGGGAAAGAACTAGAGGTAGAAGGAATTGCAATGTCACATTATATTATGCAATGTTCTGCAACTTGAATCCCAACCTGAATCCTTAGTATCACCTTACGCTAGTAGGCTCATGAAGCACCTAGGTAGGCTAGACATGCACTGATTAGGGCCATTCAAACTTTGGTACATCAGTGAGGTTGGCATGAAAAAAATAACGATAGTCAATGGGAGGCCATTTCAGGGGTTGATAAATAGAAGTCGATTGAAGAAGTATTACGAATCACAAGGGTCTTATGAACCAACACAATAGGCATTGCATCAAAGGGAAGTGCATAGTGGATAGGAATTGCATAGGGTTAGAGAAGGAATTATAAATATATTAGTCATAAATACATAACGATTATGATGATTAGACAGTTGAATAAAATAAGACAGGATGAGACAACTCGTACCCGAAGCAGATTTAGAAGACTCAGAGGAGGTTAAAGTGTAAATGTCAAGTACAAATGAAAGGATGGAACAACTAGATATGACAACTATCCACCAAGACATAAGTGGATATGGTGGTGGAGAGGTAGGTAGTTAGTACTAGGACACGTTATGATAGCATGGGGAACTGGAATGAATTATGGTAGTAATTCCCAATGGTGCACTAACAATTATGGAAACAAATCCTACCACCATTTGGCATTAACGATGAGTGTGGGCCTATTTATACAACTAAGTAGTTGGATATTATGGATGTAAAGTCACCCAACAATTATTTAACACTTTGAATGCACCACTTCCATTTGTTATTTTCATAGAGTGTAGAGTAGATAGAAAAGTGCAAAGTAGAGAGTTGAGTGTAGAGCAATTGAAAATCCCAGGGTAGTACAATGTTGAGTGAGTTTGTGTTGAACATTTAGTGCATGTAACCCTATAGTGGGATCATAACAGAGATCTTGAGATAGTGTGGTAGTATAAAAATCCATCTAATCTAAGCAGTCAATGAGGACAATGGATTCCACAAGAAAGCCCAAAGTGAGAATGAAAGTTAAAGAAGTAAAGGGCCAATTGATACCCAAGTCCAAAATCCCTCCTAGGGTGAATAACAAAGGACCCCTGTTAGGAATGGTTCCCCATCTCAAATTCAAAGATTACAAGCTACAATTTGAGGCACATTTCCCTAATTTGTGCTTTGAACTGTATGCAGAGGTTGTTCTAGGGGTCGGAGGAAGATGAAAGTGGTGGAATAGGAATGAGACAAGTCCCTTTACAAAGCAAGGATAATGACATTGTTGGATTTCTCACATTTTGAGTGTAACTCGTACATCAACTTATGTTCCCTATTCTTACTTAGTCAGTTTCATGAAGGATTCATCTGGCTAGACCACATGTACCAAGTAAACGTCAATATCATACTGTTGGATCATGTTGTCATTGATGCCAATGGTTTGTCATTGATGCCAATGGTTTGATTACTTGGGAGATTGTTGGATCATATGTCATTGATGTAAA
>JASDQU010258689.1:0-14137 GCA_032191745.1 Picea mariana | reverse complement strand
CTTATTGTAAAAAACGAAGAGGCATATTTCTTTGCAACTCCCCTCATTTCTAATTCCTTTTCGCATATGCTTATCCTTAGTACACACCTCAATATTATGTTAATGTGAATCTCAATTGATTATATAATCTAGACGACTATAAATGCATGTCATTAGTACAAGTGACATGTCATTATAAAAAAACATGTAAAATATAGCGCATGACAAGGAGGAGTGGAGTTGATAGAACTAACATCTTTATTTAGAATTTTTATTTTAAAGACTACATTGGTGTAAGGACATGTGTGTCATACACCTTGCAATTATCTCATTGAGAGTGGGTATGTATGTGACCCACATTGTCGCAGTTAGTTTTAGCAAAAGCCAAAATTGCTAAGGTAATTATCTCATGTGCATAGTAATTTTTTTAGTAAAGGACAAAAAATAGTTTGGTAGATATCTTTTAGTAAAATACAAAAATGCTATGACAATTATTTCATACATGGAATATAATTTTTAGTAAAATCAAAAAATGTGGTGGTAGTTATCTCATGTATGGAGTAATAATTTTAGTAAATTCCAAAAACTGTTGGTGGTTTCTTGCATGAGGAATTAGAAACCATAAATGATTTATGGTTTAATTATGCTTATATATTAAGTGGTTGGGTTGGAGGTATTGTATGAGGTATTGAAGGTATCGTTATGTTGTCTATAATTTCTCCAGAACTTGTAAGTTGATAAGTAATCCTATTAAGAGAATAGATACTTTGAAAGTGTATTGTATTGTTTGTTGGTTACCAACTAATACATTGAGCTTACTTTCTAGTGTGGGTTTTGCTTCCATGAAATGGTCTTCCCTGGGAAATCATTGTGTCATGGTTGCAAGTTTCTATGTATTGTTTTCTACAACTGTTTGTTTATATTTTATGCACATTCTTGTGTCAATGATTGGAGTAGGAAGCATATACTGCACTTCTAATTCGTTTCATTTGATATCAAATCCTAATAACCTCAGATCATATGTGTTTAGGACAATGTTTTTTAATCTAATATTTGTTTGAATGAGAGCTTCCTCATAAGGAAATCACATTGTAGGAAAATGGTGAATACATCAAGACTAGAGCGGAAGAAGTTTAATGGCACTAAATTTGAGCTATGCAAACTCATGATGGAGGATTTCTTCATACAATGCGATTTATGGGTTGCAGTTTTTGAAACCAAGCCCTCTACTATGAAATATGAAGACTAGGTAGTGTTGGAGAGAAAGGAAAGAAGCATTATCATGCTTTGTTTGGTTGATTTAGTGTTATTAAACATTTCTAAAGAAGCCATTACAAAAAGCCTTTGGAGGAAGTTGGGAGACTTTTACTAGGTTAAATCCCTGGATAATAAACCTTTTCTATGGAAAAAGTTGTATTCCTTGACAATGGGTGATGATGATTCTGTATTAAATCATCATAATGTGTTTAATTTTGGAAGATTGGCTGTTGTCATTGATGTCAACCCTAGCCATTGGATTTTGGACCCCACAGTTGCTCGAAGTAGATAGACATGAAGGTAATTACATATGCAGATACAACACCCATGTATGGATAGTATAAGTCATTGCACTTCTGGTTGTATGTGGCACGTCACATGGATCCTCACGATTGAGGAGAAATGAATTTTTGAAGATGACAATGTGAATTGAAGCAAAAACTACATGTCATTCCTAATGTTAAAAGGAAGTGACATAAAGGGTATAAATACATATCATTATACATTCATTTTACACACACAAGTTTGTTAATGAACAAGGAGATATAAGTTGAATTTCAGAGGAGATCTGAAGTAAAGAAGGCCAGATTTCAAGGGAGGATGAAGTCTCTTGGTGATGTGTTCTAAGGTATGTTATTTACAGGTCATCTTACCATTTTCACTATAAATTTGTTTCTAAAACGCTTTAGATGGTGAATTCAGAGGATATTGAGAAGACATATCTAGGTACCCATGGTAAAAATTTCATCTCTTTATTCGCTATAATTTTGGAGATGCACTCTGTGGAAGATAAGGTTTTTGACTAGTCCTAAAGCTAGTCATAAACAGGTGTTCCAAGTAAAACAGTCATAACTTTTTCATAGATAATCCAAATGAAGTGAGACCAATTGCATTGGAAAGATTAAGGGCTTTAGTTTCATGTGTATGAATTTTAGAATATGATGTTAAATATTGAGCGCAGGGTATTCTGTACAAGTTCGCTCTCCTGAATAAACCAGAATTGAATAAGGTC
Source organism: Picea mariana (assembly GCA_032191745.1). Classification (NCBI taxonomy): domain Eukaryota; kingdom Viridiplantae; phylum Streptophyta; class Pinopsida; order Pinales; family Pinaceae; genus Picea; species Picea mariana. Next base: position 11,889 of record JASDQU010258689.1, on the reverse strand, counting down.
CACCATTTTTTGTATAACTCCTTTTTTTGGGAGGATTCAAGGAGTGAAAATTGGAGGCGTTTTAGAGAATACATTGAGTAATATTATCTACAGGATTAGATTATTCCAAGAAGTGAAGAATTGTAGAAGTTGAAGAAGTCTCAGGAAGCATTATCATGTTCTATGTGATGGTTGGTTGATGGTGATAATTTAATGCAAAGTTTTATTATCTCTCATATATTATTGGGTGGAAGGAAGGGGCAAGTATGGAGAGGTCAACCCCCTCTTGATATTGGAGGAATGTATCTTCCTTTAGGAGGTTTATCCCTCCCTTTATATTTGGAAGTTGTAACTTCCCTTGAACAATAACTATTGATTATTTCTCATATATTGTGCATGGTGTATTGTGGTGTATTGGTTAACTCTTTTACTATTGTTCATTGCTCATTGGATATAATTGAATATATAATCTAGTTGAAGTATAAGTTGATTTTTTTTTGAAATTGTACTTGATACTGATTCACTCCCCTCTCAGTATCAACAATTGGTGTCAGAGTGGGTTACCTTCAGTACAATTTAACCACTGGAAGGAAGATCCTAAGAAGAAACAGAAGACAACATTCCAAATGGGATTCCACCATTTGATGGAAGTAATTTTGAAAACTGGAGTAATAGAATGGAAACTTACTTGAAAGCTCTTGGGGAAGATGTTTGGTTCTCAGTTTCTTCAGGATACACAACTTTGAAGAAACCAAATACCGCAGCTCAAAAGGAAGCACGAAGGAACAACAAATTGACAATAGATACCATCCTGGATGGATTGACAGATTCAGTGAAATTGAAGGTGGGATCATGTGCATCATAAAAAGAGCTTTGGGAAAATATACAAGACCTTTATGTAAGGGAAGAAGCAACAAAAGAAGAAGAAGTTGAAGTAAATTACAACATCTCAGATTTCAAAGAAGCCAATAGAGGTGAGTTCTTTTGATTTAATTGTGAAGGAGTAGGACATGTTGAATTTTAATGTCCTTATCCAAGGATTGAAAGAAATGATAACGAAGAAGAAAAGTCCAATGAAGAAAGAGAAAATCATGAATCATAAATGATTCAACAAGAAGATGAGAATCTTCAAAATTGAAGCATGTTGAGATTGAAAATATCAAGATCAAAAACACACATAGAAAACTAAGAAGTGAATTGGGTAGTTTTGAAAAGACAATTGAAAGCTTGAAGAAACAATTAGAAGACTTTGAGAAACTAAGAGAAGAAACCATATCCTTGAAACTCTACTCGAAGAAGCAAGAAGAATAGGAGAAGTAAGGAATGTCCAAATGATGAAGAAAGAAGAAGATTTTGAGAAAATTGAACAAGAAGTTGTCTCATTGAGGAAGAGCTTAAGAAACTCTCAAGTGCCAAAAGACTTAACACATATTGGATGGATGGGTGAAAATTCATACAAAGAAGATGCCAATACCAACAACAAGGTTGAAGAAATCTCTACACAGACAATTGATGAGAAGTGGACCAAGATACCAGAAAGAAGGAATGATTACAAAAGATATGAATATCCAAAAAGACCTCCTACCTTCATGAATCAAAGAAGCTTCAATCAATATGAAGGAAACTATAGAAGAGTAGATCATGAACCTAGATGGACTACATCACAATGAAGGTCACTTACTCCTAGGTATCAAAATTTCTTTCTTGTCCATTGTTATACTTGCAAACATTTGGGACATAAGGCAATTAATTGAAAAATAAATGAAAGGAACAACTATGCAAGAAACATGAATGGTGTAAATAAAAGATATGGAAACAATCATGGATTTGTCAACAAAAGTTACAATTCATTTCCCCCATTGATGGAAAAAAATATTGTATGCTACAAATGTAATTATCTTGGTCACAAAGCACGAGATTGTAGATATATGAATGAAGATTCTCCTATGCCAAATGTCCCNAATGTAAAGAAGAAGATGAATGGTACATAGACCGTGGATGTTCTTCACAAATGACTAGGGATCAAGAAAAATTCATCAGCTTGAAGAGAAAGGGTGGAAATGTTGCATTTGGAAATGACTCATCTGCCAAAATACTTGGAAAAGGTGTACTAGAGCTTGGAAGAAAAAACGTAAAAGCAAAGAATGTCCTATTGGTTGAAGACTTGAAGCATAATCTACTCAGTGTTACTAAAATGTGTGATCAAGGATATACTCTCATGTTTGACTCACAAAGATGAAAAATCAAAGAAGAAGGTTCAGGAATATTGGTTGCAACTGCGACAAGAAGGCCAAGTAACATATACGTCCTAGATCCATGAAAAAGCTCCAAGGAAGAAAGAGACCATAAAAATGAAGTGTTATTAATTGTCATATGTTCAGGGGGAGCAGCCCCAAAGAAGAGAGATACCTTTTTCCATTGAACTCAAGGGGAACAACCCCACCCTTTTCCATTGATGTCAAAGGGGGAGAGAAATTGGGACCATGATGACAGGGGGAGAATGAGTGTTGCCATCAATGACAAAGGGGTAGATTGTTGGAATATTGTTTCTTGTCATTGATGTCAAACCTAGCCATTGGATTTTGGAACCCATAGTTGATTGAAGTAGATAGACATGAAGGAAATTACATATGAAGATACAACACCCATGGATGGATAGTATAAGTCATTCCCCTTTCGGTGGTATGTGGCACATGACATGGATCCTCACGATTGAGGATAAATGAATTTTTGAAGATGACAATGTGAATTGAAGTAGAAACTACATGTCGACCCTAATGTTAAAAGGAAGTGACATAAAGAGTATAAATACATATCATTATACATTCATTTTACACACACAAGTTTGTTAATGAACAAGGAGATATAAGTCGAGTTTTAGAGGAGATCTGAAGTAAAGAAGGCCAGATTTCAAGGGAGGATAAAGTCTCTTGGTGATGTGTTATAAGGTATGTCATTTACATTTCATCTTACCATTTTCGCTATAACTTTGTTTCTAGAATGATTCAAATGGTGAAATTTGGAGGTTATTGAGAAGACATATCTAGGTATTTGTGGTAAAAATTTCATCTTTTTATTCGCTATAATTTTGGAGATACACTTTGTGGAAGATAAGGTTTTTGACTATTCATGAAGCTAGTTATAAACAAGTTTTCTGGGTAAAACAGTCATAACTTATTCATAGAGAATCCAAATGAAGTGAGACCAATTGCATTGGAAATATTACGGTTTTCTGTGTACGAATTTCAGAACCTGATGTTAAATATTGATCGCGGGGTATTCTGTATAAGTTCGCTCTCCTGAATAAAACATAATTGATCAACATAGATTGCGTGAAGAAGGAAAGATTAGTGGTAAACATCAAGCCCACTTGCTCAAATGAAATAGAAAGATGGATCCTAGAGATAGAGTACAGTTCGATTCCTCTACACATAAACCTATAAACCATGACCAGAAACCTAAGGGATAGACATATGATCTCTAGCGAAGTCGAAAGAAGAATACATGTCAGTACTATGGAAAGACTGGACATGTGGAGAAATTCTACTATAAGAATTGAGACGATTTAGAGGAGAAGGTTAAACACCTAGTAGGAAACGTGTTCTTTGAATTACTACTCGTTGATAATTTCACCTTCCAATTTGGAACTTCTCAGGCCTTCATGTCTCATTCTACACAGAAAGAATGGGTATTTGACTCTAGGTGCACTAATCACATGGCTAATTATTCCTCCTTGTTCATGTGGTTGGATGAATCCAAGGAGAGAAAAATCTATGTTGTTGATAATTTTTTCTAGATGTTGCTGGTCAGGGCGATTGCCTCCTCGCTTCTTGGTTGAAGTAGTGTATTGTGAAAACTATCTTCTCAATCACATCTCGAATCAAGTTGTTCCTTCCATGACTCCAATTGAATGATGGTGTGGAAAGAAGCCTTCATTCGGCCACCTCCATGTGTTTGGATGTGTCTCCTAGGCTCACTTTTTCGATGATTGCATAAGAAGTTGGATGCAAAGATTCATGCTTGCATCATGAAGGGATACTCCGAAGATTCAAAGTCCTATCGACTATTTGATCCTATCCAATGAAAAATTATTATCAGATAGAATGTATTATTTGAAGAGAAGTCTTCTAGCATTATGTCATTGAATGCATCCTCTGTATTTATACAAGATGATCTCCTTGATGTTGCATCTGACACCGATTCTCTTGTTCCATATCTCATTCCTTCGACTGGAAAATCGAACTTAGTTCCTATTTCGACTAAATCATCGATCTCTGAGTCGACTAGACTATTGTCCTCTGTTTCGACTAGCCCATCGATTGAAGACCCTTCGACTTTTGATTGACCTGCTAGAATGAAACATAGTTCACTTGTTTATTTTCTAACCAAATGGGGTGTCGAGACAATCAAAGTTGTTGGAGTTCATGTCAAGGATGTTTCCTCTCGACAACAAACTTGAATTCATAAGCAACATGCCAATGTTTCCTTGATGACTCATGTACTTGGAATTTTTGATCATGTTTCCTACTAAGCTGTTGAAGGACAACCTAAATGGGAGAAGGATATGCAAATAGAATTTGATTCTTTGTCGAAGAATCACACTTGGGACTTAGTTCCCCTATCACAAGGAATTAATAATGTGAAGTTTTGATGGGTCTACAGGAAAAAATTTACCTTTGAAGGTGTTGTTGAGCGACACAAAGAATGCCTAATTGCAAATGGATTTTCTCAACAAGAAGGCATCAACTACACTAAAACCTTTTCCTTTGTTGCAAATATGGACTATGTTTGATTGATTCTTTCCCTTGTTGCTCGTTTTGTATGGAAAATCCATCAGATGGATGTGAAGAGTGACTTTACTCATGGAGACCTATTTGAATAAATTTTCATGGAACAACCACTTGGTTTTGTGACAGATTCTAACTTGGTTTGTCGACTCAAGAAGTCATTTTATGGTTTGAAGTAGGATCCCCAAGCTTGGTATGATAATTTCAACATTTATTTCTTCAACTTAGTTTCAAACGTTGTGAATATGATCACAGCTTGCATGTACTCCATACCAATGGAGACACTTTTATTATTGATATATATGTAGATTACTTACTCATTACTGATAATAATATTGATCTCATCCTTAGATTGAAGAAACAACTTGTTGAATCCTTTGACATGACAAATCTTGGTACTCTACATTACTTTTTGGGTCTTCAAGTATTATCATTATGTGATGTTTTTTTCATTTCACATTCTAAATATGTGATGGATTTGTTAACACATTTTAATATGGTTGATTGTAAGCCTTGTGCTAATCCTTTTCAATATGGAGTCAAGATTACCAAAACTTTTCAAACACCCACAGTCAATGCTATACTTTATCGACAATCATTCGACAGTCTTATTTATCTTACTCATAGTCAACCTGACATTTAATTTGTTGTTAGTGTGTTTTCTCATTTTATGTAGGACCCTAAAGAAAGCCACTGGAAAGAATTCAAATGAATTGTCTGCTATCTTAAGGGTACCACTTATCTTGGTATCAAGTATTGTCAAAGTTCAGATTTGTTGGTCGGTTTCACCGACTCCGACTAGGCTGGAAACAATGATGATCGGAAGTCCACTTATAGCTATGTGTTTCACCTTAGCACTAGACCACTGGTGTGGTCGTGTAAGAAACAAAAGATAGTCTCTTTGACGTTTAGAAAGGTACTGAAGCAGTATGGATCTGCCAACTTTTGGGAAAACTTGGCCTTCCTATTCATACCTCCACTACAATCTACTGTGATAACCAGAGTGCTATATAGGTTTATGACAATCTTGTTTCCCACAGTAAGATGAAGTATGTCAAGCTCCATGCTCACTATTTGAGATAATTGGTTCATGAGAACATTATCTCTCTTGAATATTGCAGAATAGATGATCAGGTTGTTGATATGTTCACCAAAACTTTAGTTGAAGCTGGATTTATCAAGCTCTGTACAATTCTTGGGATTCACAGAGTTGCAATTATGGGGGGGTGTCATGATGATGTAATTTTACTTCCCAAATATACAGATATGTGTAATGATGTGGGGGTATTGGAACATCAAGTATTGATGGTTCATCATGCATCTCTTGGATTCATTCAGTCAAGTGGTCGACCTACATCTGGATGCATTCGGTCAAATAATCAACTAGCACATTACATCAGTCAGTCGAGTAGTCGACATGCCTATTGGCCAGATGGTTGACCAACAATCAAAGATAGTCGAGTGGTGGATCAACCAACCCAACAATCAACTATGAGTTGGATGCATAGGTTGCCAGGTCGAGCATCCTTGTCGAGTTGATTCGACAATGCATATTGGACGAAGTCAACTCTAACAAATGATGGTTATATGTGGATAAGATCTTCCAGATTATATGGAAGTTGGTTAAATCTTGAAGCTGTAAATAGCAGAACCCTTGGATCATTATCATCAGGTGATCAAATGATCGAGTTGATATCATATGGAGATATCAATGTCCAATATGCATTGTGATGTTCTAATCACAGTGAGCTTTGCTTAAGTGTTGTATGGTGTCTTTAGACACCACCTTTGTCTTTGAAATTTTAATTCCTCTTAGATTATCTACAAAAGTGTTTATCTGTTTCGTCTCTAGTTCCACCCCTTTCCCAATAATTATAAGATATGTTGTGATAAATCTTTCTAGTGTAATATCCACAACAATTTATAGATCACCTTAATTGTTAGAAGTGATTTCAAGAGCAATATGTTTCACATAGGAAACCTGCTTCTTGAACTTCTTCATTGTTCATCTCGTTAGACTAATGCTTTGCAATTATTTTCTTCTTATTTGAATTTTTTTTGGTTTAAATATGTTTTCACTTTTCCCTTATCATCTTTACATGTTATACTTTTGAAAATTCCAAAAGCTAACTTTAACTTTTTAATGAATATTAATATATAATTAAAATATATTACATTATAATCAAACTTCTTATTAACACATTTTTCAAGGAGTTCTTCCATTCTTCTAAAAAGTTTACTATATGCTCATTCTTAAGAAGTCACTATAATCAAACTTCCTATGAAAATATAGAAAAAGTTCTTGCATTCTTCTAAGAAGATTCCTATATACTCATTCTTCTAAGAAGTCACTATAATCAAACTTTGTATGAAAATATAATCAAACTTCCTATGAAAATATAGAAAAAGTTCTTCCATTCTTTTAAGAAGATTCCTATATACTCATTCTTTTAAGAATTCACTATAATCAAATTTTCTATGAAAATATAATCAAATTTTCTATGAAAATATAATCAAACTTCCTATGAAAATATAGAAAAAGTTCTTTCATTCTTCTAAGAAAATTCCTATATACTCATTCTTCTAAGAAATCACTATAATCAAACTTTCTATGAAAATATAGGATCCTTGAGAAAGTTCATCCATTCTTCTACGAAAATTCCTATGTGTTCATTATTCTATCTATTTCTCCATTATTCTAAGTCATTCTAGTCAAAGTTAACTTTCTATCAAAATATAGTATCATTGAGAAAGTTCATTCATTCTTCTAAGAAAATTCCCATGTGTCCATTATTCTATCTATGTGTCCATTATTCTAAGTCATTATAGTCAAAGTTCCTATTGGAGTATCCTCCAATAAGTGTTCTGGGTAAACAACCATAACTTCTTCCTAGAGAATCCAAATGAAGTGATATCAATTGCATTGGAAAGATTAAGGGATGTAGTTTCCTGTGTACGAATTTCAGAATCTGATGTTAAGTATTGAGCGTGGGGTATTATGTACTAGTTCACTCTCCTGAATAAAACATAATTGATCAACATAGATTGCGTGAAGAAGGAAATATTGGTGGTAAACATCAAGCCCACTTGCTCAAATGAAATAGAAAGATGGATCCTAGGAATAGAGTACAATTTGATTCCTCTACACAGAAACATATACAACGCGACCAAAAACCTAATGGATAGACATATGATCTCTAGCAAAGTCGAAAGAAGAATACATGTCAGTATTATGGAAAGACTGGACATGTGGAGAAAGTCTACTATAAGAATAGAGATGATTTAGAGGAGAAGGTTAAACACCTGGCAGGAAACCTATTCTCTTAATTACTACCTGCTGATAATTTCACCTTCCAAGTTGGAACTTCTCAGACCTTGATGTCTCATTCTACATAGAATGAATGGGCAGTCGACTCTAGTTTCACTCATCACATGGCTAAGGATTCCTCCTTGTTCATGTGGTTGGATGAATCTAAGGAGAGAAAAATCTATGTTGTTGATAATTTTTTCTAGATGTTGTTGGTCAGGGTGATTTCCTCCTCGCTTCTTGGTTGAAGTAGTGTATTGTGAAAACTATCTTCTCAATCGCTTCTCGAATCAATTTGTTCCTTCCATGACTCCAATTGAATGATGGTGTGGAAAGAAGCCCTCATTCAACCACCTCCGTCGGTTTGTATGTGTCTCCTAGGATCACATTTCCGATGATTGCATAAGAAGTTGGATGCAATGATTCATGCTTGCATCATGAAGGGATACTCTAAAGATTCAAAGTCCTATCGACTATTTGATCCTATCAAACGACAAATTATTATCAGACGAAATGTATTATTTGAAGAGAAGTCTTCTAACATTATGTCATTGAATGCATCCTCTGTATTTCTACAAGATGATATCCTTGATGTTGGCTCTGAAAATGATTCTCTCATTCCATATCTTATTCCTTTGACTGGACAGTCGAACTTAGCTCCTATTTTGACTAAATCGTCAACCTCTGAGTCGACTAGACTATTGTCCTCTGTTTTGACTGGTCCACCTGATTTAACTAGTCCACCGAATGAAGACCCTTCGACTTTTGATTGACCTGCTGCAATGAAACATAGTTCACATGTTTCTTGTCTAACCAAATGGGATGCCAAGACAATTGAGGTTGTTGGAGTTGATGTCAAGGATGTTTCCTCTAGACAACAAACTCGAATTCAGAAGCAACATGCCAATGTTTCCTTGATGACTTGCGTACTTGAAACTTTTAATCATGTTTCCTACTCAGATGTTGAGGGATGACCTAAATGGGAGTAGGATATGCAAATAGAATTTGATTCTTTGTTGAAGAATCACACTTGGGACTTAGTTCCCCTATCACAAGGAAAGAATATTGTGAAGTTTTGATGGGTCTACAGGACCAAATTTACCTTTGAAGGTGTTGTCGAGCGACACAAAGAATGCTTAATTGTGAATGGATTTTCTCAACAAGAAGGCATCAAATACACTAAAACATTTTCCTCTGTTGCAAATATGAACTTTGTTCGATTGATTCTTTCCCTTGTTGCTCATTTTGTATGGAAAATCCATCAGATGGATGTGAATAGTGTCTTTATTCATGGAGACCTATTTGAATAAATTTTCATGGAGCAATCACCTGGTTTTGTGACAGATTCTAACTTGGTTTGTTGACTCAAGAAGTCACTTTATGGTTTGAAGTAGGCTCCCCAAGCTTGGTATGATAATATCAAGAGTTTCTTTCTTCAACTTAGTTTCAAATGTTGTGAATATGATCACAGATTGCATGTACTCCATACCAATGGAGACACTTTTATTATTGACGTATATGTAGATTACTTACTCATTACTGAAAATAATATTGATCTTATCCTTTGATTCAAGAAACAACTTGTTGAGTCCTTTGACATGACAAATCTTGGTACTTTACATTACTTTTTGGGTCTTCAAATATTATCATTATGTGATGTTTTTTTTCATTTCTCATTCTAAATATGTGATGGATTTGTTGACACATTTTAAGATGGTTGATTGTGAGCCTTGTGCTAATCCTTTTCAATCTAGAGTCAATATTACCAAAACTTGTCAAACCCCCGTAGTCAATGCTACACTTTATCGATAATTTGTCAAAAATCTTATTTATCTTACTCATAGTTGACCTGACATTTAATTTGTTGTTAGTGTGGTTTCTCAGTTTATGCAGGACCCTAAAGAAAGCCACTGGAAATAATTCAAATGAATTTTTTGATATCTTAAGGGTACCACTTATATTGGTATCAAGTATTGTCAAAGTTCAGATTTGTTGGTCAGTTTCACCAACTCTGACTAGGCTGGAAACAATGATGATCGGGAGTCCACTTCTAGCTATGTGTTTCACCTTAGCACTAGACCACTGGTGCGGTCGTGTAAGAAACAAAAGATAGTCTCTTTGTCATTTAGGAAGGTACTGAAGCAGTATGGATCTGCCAACTTTTGGGAAAACTTGGCCTTCCTATTCAGACCTCCACTACAATCTACTGTGATAACCAGAGTGCTATATAGGTTTATGAAAATCTTGTTTCCCACAATAAGATGAAGTATGTCGAGCTCCATGCTCACTATTTGAGATAGTTGGTTCATGAGAACATTGTCTCTCTTAAATATTGCCGAATAGATGATCAAGTTGTTGATATATTCACCAAACCTTTAGTTGAAGCTCAATTTATCAAGTTCTTTCCAATGCTTGGGATTCAYAGAGTTGMAATTATGGRGGGTGTCACGATGATGTAATTTCACTTCCTGAATCTCCATAGACATGTATTGATGGGGGKGGAGGGGGCGGGGGGTGGTGTTGGAACATCAGGTATTGATGGTTCWTCARACATCTCTTGGATTCAGTYGATCGAGYGGTCGACCTACATMTGGATKCAGTYGGTTAAATAATCAACTAGCACACTACATCAATTGGCCGAGTAGCCGACATGCCTATCAGTCAGATGGTCGACCAACAGTCAAAGATAGTCRGGTGGTGGATCGACCAACCCAACAATCGACTATGAGTTGGATGCATAGGCGGTCGGGTCGAGCATCCTTGTCGAGCTGATTCGACAATGCATATTTGACGAAGTCAACTCTAACAAATKATGGTTATATGTGGATAAGATCTTCCRGATTATATGGAAGTTGGTTAGATCTTGAGGCTRTAAATAGCAGACCCCTTGGGTCATTATCATCACGATGATCAAACGRTCGAGTTGATATCATATGAAKATATCAATGKCCAATATGCATTGTGATGTTCTAATCAAAGTGCRCWTTGCTYAAGTGTTGTAATGGTGTCYTTAGACACCACCTCTRTCTTTGAAATTTTAATTCCTCTTCGATTATCTACATAAGTGCTTATCTGTTTCGTCTCTGGTTCCACCCCTTTCCCAATAATTATAAGATCTGTTGTGATGAACCTTTCTAGTGGAATATCCACAACAATTTACAGATCACCTTAAATGTTAGAAGTGCTTTCAAGAGCAATATGTTTCACATAGGGAACCTCCTTAAACTTCTTCATTGTTCATCTCGTTAGAATAGTGCTTTGCAATTATTTTCTTCTTCTTTAAATTCTTTTTGTTTAAATATGCTTTCACTTTTCCCTTATCATCTTTACATGTTATACTTTTGACAATTCCATACATTACATTATAATCAAACTTTTTATAAACACATTTTAAAAAAATTCTTCCATCCTTCTAAAAAGTTTAGAATATGCTCATTCTTCTAAGAAGTCACTATAATCAAATTTCCTATGAAAATATAGATAAAGTTCTTCCATTCTTCTAAGAAGATTCCTAAAATCACTATAATCAAACTTTCTATAAAAATATAGGATCCATGAGAAAGTTCATCCATTCTTCTAAGAAGATTCCTGTGTGTCCATTATTCTATCTATGTGTCCATTATTCTAAGTCATTATAGTGAAAGTTCCTATTGGAATATCCTCCAAGAAGTTAGGATAAGCTCATACAACCTTCCTCCTAAGTTGGCAAATGTATCCCATTTCAAAGTATCGTCAACCATGGTTTTGGAAACACTTTGAAAATATATTTAGATTATACTCTGTCGTCTATCTCCAACACCTTGTACTATGTACCGA
>JASDQU010258687.1:5359-15790 GCA_032191745.1 Picea mariana | reverse complement strand
ATGCATAATACACAAATATTTAACATGGAAACCCAAATGGGAGAAACCCACAAGAATTTTTTTATTGAAATATATTCACAGGAAACAACCTTCTACATGCACCAATTTGTTACAATGTTTACATGCACCCACTTGAAAGAGACACCCATCCCTTCACCTAAGCACCAACTCTGCAACAGTTGTATGAATAAATCTAATGTTACAATATTCATAGGAACCAACATGTTGGAGATACCGTGTAGGAACCAACTTGCTGGAGATATCAATCTTTACATTTTGTTTGGATTAAATTATTCTTACACTGTCATCTATACAAAAAAATCACTTCACTTCAAGCTTCCACCTACACGAATTTTCTATTTCAACATCTCCTTTGTCATTTTTGTAATTACCATTAAACTCTCCACCTATCAACAATTAACAATACTTATGATATTCTTTGTTCAACCTCCCACCTCCCTGCCACCCTTATGCAATTACATTTTTCTTTCCTTTCATTCTTTAGAACCTAAGAACCTAAGAGCCTCGAATTATACTCCACACGCTAAATTAGATTAGGGAATCATTATTTATGAGTCACCATGGGGAATTTTTATGGGTTGGACTTGATTCAAATGCCAAGCTAATTTAATGGATACTAGGCTTCATACACTGAGACCATATTCCCAAGACTTTGTCCTTATACCAACAATCATGCTTACTAGGTCAGCTCCAAATCCATTGAATCTTCTTTAAAATGGGCTGTAAGAAAAAAATCCTTTGTAACTGGTCCCAATTTCCTCCCATTTCACACGTGATTTGTTTACTGGTCACTAGATTAACAGGGCCACCGGGCCACCAAACATCGAAAAAATACACACAATACCCCTTAACCTTAGCTCTAGTTTGTTTGATAGCTTTTCTTGACAGAGACGAGTTTGTTATTTGATGTTCTGTTAACCATTTCACTGCCCACCGAGGGGAAATGGACACTTAATTTTTCAATTAACCAACTTTAATTTTCCATAGTTATCCTTCCTCTAATTGGGCATTGGGAACACCAGGTCCTTGAGCCTTTAACACTGCATTGATACTTTGATCTGGTTAACTGGGCCACTGGGCACTGAGACCTCCCTTCAATAAGACACACTTTCCAATGTGGGTCTAGTTTGGTTCCTTAGATATCAGTTGTTTATCTCTCCGATTAATGGTCAGGATTCAACCATGCTCCAAGTTTACAGTTATTCATGGAATCTTTTTTTAACTAGACCACCGGGTCATCGACCCTTTGCAAACTTGTCTACACTCTTTTTCCCAACCATCGGGACACTAGACCACCTAGAAAATTTATCCACTATGCATTCACTCAGTCACTTTGTCCAGTTATAATGACATATGATATATGATATACCTGATATTTTGAAGTTTTTACATTGGATATTAGACTCACCATGAAGACAAAACTCTCATACATTTGTTGATATCTGGTGGAAAATGCCTCATGACTAAAATTTAACACTTTGTGTAGAGTTTCGTAACTCACTCATTCACATTCAAACTATGTAACAATGCCTTTTCATTATAAAGACATTGAAAACAATTTTCCCTATGAATATGGGATAAATCGACCTTGAAAATCGATGATCTCTATTTACTCCAAGATTCATCAGACGATTTTTGAGCTTTAAGCTCAACAATAAAATCTTCACATATTGTCATTCCAGTCCAGTCGATTGTTTTCGGTCAATGATCCATATTTCACCACATCACCACAATTTTGCCTATGGTCTGATCTTGATAATCAGCTAACCAACCATCGAAGAAATTGACACACACTTTCTAACACAAAGATTTGGAGGTCAGTTTGGTTAGTGATGTTTCTATAGATATTGGATCTACCATATTTAGGAGCTCGCTAAAGATATCAAAGTTGTTAACTTACCCTATAAACGATTTCGAATTGTCAATCTTTATCTTGGACATCCATAGTCTTCCCCTCTCTTTGACATCAATGACAACAATATTTCAATAGTTATTTGATTTTCATTGAATCATAGAGCATAGATTTAGTGCATCCTTGTTGGACATGCTTTGAATATGATGAGACGTGGGCATTTACGCCACACTCCTGTGTTGATCACCTTGCTAGTTTGAGGGTATTCGAGGTTCATTTCATTTTGGTTTGGGTTGTTAAGAGAGATTGAGCTCTGGTTTTTGAGAAACCATCGCTCTTGGCCTTAAACACTATTATTAAAGGCACATTTTACAAGGTATGAGCTTGCAGCCTATCCTACATACTTACAAAACATTTTTCCTTATACTGATTAATTTTTTTCTTTGGTAGCATATTGTGTGCATGAAAATGATTTCTTTACCTACTATGCCATTTCTTGAAGAAAATAAAGGAGAATATGGTTGTTTGTTGAGAATTGTTTGAAGCTCTATATTTCTATGTTCATACTCTTACTTTCCATTTGTTATGGTTGTTTGAGAGAGTTTTTAAATGTGGAAAATGTTTGGGGTTTGCTTATGGTTTGCATGAAAGTATAGCAAAGTTCAAAACTTGACTCTTTCTCAGTGATTATAATTTATGGGGTAGTTTTGGGAATGAATTAAAAGAACCCATTACATGTTGATTGTAAATGTTTTGAACCTACATAGAATAGATCTAGCTAAACAATAATGCACACATTTGTAGAGAGAATTGAAAAGGAAGAAGAAGGAGAGAAAGAATGGAAATAATTCTCATTAACCGTTGTGAATAATGAATAATTTACACATGATATACTCTGTATAACTCAATGAGTTCGATTTGAGGTGAACCAAGTCTCCATAGTGGTGGTCTAGAGTGATCTGGACACACACCAATAGTTACGGGAGTGAACTTCCACCTATTCTAGTCTCTCAGGCAGTTACGGGAGTGAACTGCCACCTAGTTGAGTTAACTAGTCAACTAGTCTTCAGTTAACTGACCGAACAGAAAGTAGTGAGGAGTTAACTCCGGGAATCAAGGCTAATGCACCACTTGGTGATGATACCAAGGCAAGGTCGAATTATCATGGTGATGATCCCAATGCAACATCTAAACTCAACTCAACTAGTTAAACTGAAGTGTGAACTGAAAGAGAATATTCTTCAAGTGGAATATTCTCTCCTAAAATATAGGAGACTGGATAATGATTAATTATGACTATTGAACAAATAAAAACCTTAGGAAAAATAAATCCTAGGTGTGTGTGAAGTAACTCCAACATTGATGAATAAATAACATGGGTTTTGAACATGATTTCAATAAACCATGTTTTGGGAGAATTTCAACTTGTCTTTATTGAGCTAGAATATATTTTAATATACATTTTTAAAATGAAAATGAGCCAAGGTCATTTCTGTGCTGAATCCTACAATGTTTAATCCATATTCATTGATTTAAAATGCACACAGTTTGGTTGATGAATCTGCTTTGTTTCTTCGAAAAACTACACTCAGGTTGACAGAATTGTGGTTATGGGTTTTGGTATTCCCAACTTGGGTCAAACAATGGATTCGAACATGAGTTGAAAATGATGTGAATAATATGAGTTACTAGTTTTTGTTTGAAATACATGTTGAATATGGTTTCATTTTTAGTCGTCGTTTTTAAAAATAATGGCTCGAACCCATTCTTATATTGAAATCAAAAGGTTTGAACCCAAATAAGTTGGGTTGAAGTGCATGAATTTTTGGTTGAAACCTTTTTTTTATTTGTTTGCTGAAGCTATTTGAGTTGAAAGAGTTTGTTTTGTGTTTTGTCTCTTGTTGGATTTTAAGCCTCATGATTATTTCACTACTTCTTTTGCATTGAAATCCGATGATGCTGTGATGGTTTTTCAATGCACGTTAGTCGAAACCTGGTTATTAGTTTCTTTGGTGTATTCATTTCGGATAGCCGATGAAAGTATGGATGTTGGATTATCGACAACCTGTCATTGACTATACCGACAACCCTAAAGGCCAAAAAATCATCGAAATTAGACATTGTTTCCGACATCTATGTGTCGAAAGTCTAATGGAACGATATGTAGAATATCCTACATCCCTACGATCAATACTTTCTAAAACATGCTCCCATATCCGACGACCGTGAGCATCACATATTCAATGATACAACAATACCACCTCTGATGGTGCCATACCTCTGATGGTCAGTGTTTTTAGTTCCGATGTCAGATAACCGATGTCCCCTTTCGACAAATATTTGACGGTATCATAGTACCTTCGAAAAATGGTAATGTCAATTATATTGTATCTGACGATCATCTTTAGTGAATAGACGACTCTTTTACAGTAATTTCAATGGGAGTGCCATACCTCTAACAGTTACTACTGTCGGTCAGTGTGTCAGAGATCTGACGACATTGTGTACATTAAAAAATTATATCCATGCTTGAAATTAAACTATGATGCTAACACAATTGTTTATTCACTATTCAACTTATATGGGATTAGAGCCTTATCATGAGCTTTGTAACTAATACTGAGCTCTTAGTACTAAGCATGCTTGATCCTTACTTTTTATGGAAATGTGATATGTCAATTACTGTGATTAACTAAGATAGGATCTATAATTGCTTTGTCATTGTAGTTATGTTAGATATCATATGTTTGATTAACCTTATATACCTATTTCTTTGATCTGAGGTTTCTTGTCTTACTTCATCATCTAATAGTGATAATATTTCACATGTCACATAATCAATGGAATTAGTAGTACTAATAGGTTACATGAATATTATAGGTAAAAATAGATTATAGATAAGAAGTGTTCATTATGGAAACGTGATAACCTCTCTATTCAGACAAGCTAATATGTAAGAAGATGAAGTAACATGGTGGTGTTGTGTTCTTAACCATACTGAATATGTAACCTTCTTGTGATGGTTATACTTATAGTATTAATCATCAGTATATGAGATCAAGTTTACAAAAGGTAATGTGAATACAACTTATTATGAGATAATTATTTTCCTAATTAAGGTGAAACCAAACCTCTTACATACAAGGTGAATAGGAGAATGTTTACACTTATTGCTAGTCTTTCTCTAATATGTTATGCTTATCATATAGCTTTAACCATAGTGTCCATGTTCGTACAATTAATCAGAGCCACTACAATATTTAAGGATCATACATATTAGGGTTCCATGGTTGTGTATAACTATCATGTTAATTAGGGAATCATCGTTATACATTTGTATTCACCAATACTAGTTACTTGCTGCTTACTTATGTTAGCTCTTAGCTCATACTAGTTACCTAATCAATCATGTATCAACTTTCAATACCATGGCTACTATGAATGTAAACAAGAAGCTAAGCATTATACCAATACGGGCTCCACTATTCATCACATACTAAGTGGTATACATCATTGTATTTCCATAATAGATAGTGTTAAGATATGATAGGGAATAAGCAAACACATTATTTGTTCTTGTTTCACCATGTTACTTATATTGAAAAAATACAAGTAATAATGGGATTCATTCTATAACTTGACCTATTGGTAAGCTTAGAACCAATAGTAGTAATCAATAATTAAATTGTCTATATATAAATGAGTAATACCTTTTTATGCTTGATTATGGCTAATATGTTGCTTACACCTTACTTACTATGGCTAAATGTTCATGTATTCCATACATAGAGTAAAGGTTCAATGTTATTACTAGTATAAGGATAGAGCACTTGTTATACCCTATTAACTAGTAATCACCATTGTTATGCTTACTTATTACAGAAAGAGCCAATCAATACTCATACTAATCATATAAAAGGGAATACAAGATAGTTGTAAACCTGTAATAAATAAGAGTACGATTGTGATTACTTGCACAACATTCTATACAATACATTGGTTTCACTATTACTCTCTACTTCTTGGATAGGTGTATACGTGTTTCCATAATAATATATGTTTTATTGTTCTATTACATAGCTCAACTTATGTGGAATACGTAACTAATTATAGTATGTATTCATTACGTAAACATCCTACTAAGCATTACAATCACTCTAACCCTTCTCCTTAAGCCCATTGATTACTCTGCTTATCTTGTATTTTCCTAATAAATTCTATACTAATCTAAGCTATTGTGAACCCTATTTATACTCCCTATTAAATCTTATAGGTTTGTAGTAGTTTTTACAAAACAACCTAATCACACTCTGTACATGAACTTAACATAACTCCTTGTAATCTTGTTTCCACATACCTTATTCTTGTAATCATTAATACTAATCAATATGACAAGCAAACATATTAGATTTGTACAAGCCCATTGAACCAAGAATTATTCACTCTTATCTCAATACTAGCACTCAATTCAGCCTATTCAATGGAAACAATAGTACTAGTTACAACCATACTGAACTTGTTGATATTCACTAAGTAGTAGCTAGTTTACCATGATGATTCAATTGTGTTTACTCATAGTTAATACTACACTAGGTTAGCAGTAACATGGAAGCTCAACTTGCTTAGCACTATTGATTGGTTTATCTTATTCCCTAATCAATGAATATCCTTATTCCTATCATATTGAGACTAATAGAATCATAGTAACAACTTAGCATAACATTGGTGTGATTAGATATGGTGTGCTTATGATTCTTTGTGACACTTAATGTGATCAGTGTGATTACAAAAAGTAACAATAATTATGTAATTAGTGACATAACCATACCCTTTTATCATGGTTTCAAGTACCAATTAGGTTAGATTGAATAAATGAGCTTGATTACTACAACTAGTGAGTTCTATCTTATATCGATATGTGATGTACAAGTATGACATACATTGGTAGTATGATTACCATTAATGATATAAGCATATCCCTAATTAGTTTCTCTATACATGTTACTAGTTATGTTAGATCATTGTATATGATTCATTATTCAAATTAGAGTTATGTATACTATGGAACTCTTATGACCTTCTAACACTCCTACACACTTATTACATAAATGTTTATGATAGTTTCATATCTATTACATTAGTATCACTATTAAAAATGACGGTAATTATAAGGCTTACATAATCGTAAACAACATGAACTCCACTTGTTTGATATGAGTAATCCTTTAGACTCATTCGGGATTGTAAGCTTCTTGTTATCATTAATCTATCTTAATTAGGGAAACACATAAGTTGTATAGTAAAGCACTTGTATTAGTAGCACAAGTAATGGTAATGATAGAGACTTGGTATAGCATTCAAACACCCTTATTCCTTGTAAGTTAATAGAAGTGATATGTATCTGTATTACTTAAGTTGAAAGGGCTATGATATTGGAACTGATAGCTTGTATCAACATAACCCATGAGCACTTCATGATTTGGTAGAAGTAATTGTAATTAAAGCACATGGATTAAGATGGAACGATAGCTATGGTTAAGTAACAAATAAAACCCATAGTATAAGCATATCTATATTGTTTAAGTTGATGAAACTAGAGCTATTCCATATCACATATATACATGGTATTCATAGTAGAAACCATAGACTATTATAAGGTCTGAAACAAGCATTGAACATGAGAAACTTCGTCATATGTTACTATGAAATTACTACTCGTCATTGATTCCACAAAAGTATTACTGAGTTTACATAGTGTGTAGTTAGTATCAGAGTAAAATGATCACCATTAATTACAGAGATAACATTATATCGTGAATACATGAGCTTGATACTGCTATATCTATCGTAGGCTAGTATGGTAAGTACTAGTCTCTATCAATGATAGTATATGTTATATAGAATACATGATTACAATACTAGTCTTAATCAATACAATTGAATTAATTGCATTGCTTATATTATCCTAATTATGCCTGTTTGTTTTGTTATTATTAACCATTACTAACACACTATTCATAGAATCTTGTAACATATTGAATACTAGGATGTTTATGTGATCATACATTATAATAAGGATCTTACTATTCCCATTGAATGAATATGGGTAGATAGTGTTCAAGATTAAGATAGTTATGGTAATGATTGATATTATACATATATATTAATGCAAGTGGAATCATTGGTTACTAATAGAGCTTAATTTGGGCTTGGTTTCCATATCTCTATTACTAGTCTAGTTAGATTACGTTATCTCCATATTCAATACTAGTAATGCACTGATCTCTGTAACAATTGCTTATACCTATATGAATGAATGTGATTCAATACTTATGGAGAAACAAGTCATCTTAGAGCTTATGTCGATTTAGTACTTTCATAAATCTCATGGTATGTATCAACTTGATTACTCGTTATCCATACTAGTAGAAGTGCACAGATATGTAGTGTCAGCTTATAACCAATACTATCACTCAAATATATTACCATCACTATAACTATTCCATAACTATCACTAATACTCATATCCTTGTTATCATTACCGGACCTGAAGGATTACCATAACTATTCCCATTACTATTATCCAATATATACTAGTAGTTACCATACCTTATTGAGCTTGTACAATCTTACTAGTTAAGATAGAGAAAATCCATAATCAATCATGTGTATCCATTGAACCTTATCCCACCATGTATGAACTAACCACATGGTATTACGAGTGTGTTCATAGTAGAAGATCCTGAATAAATGGGTTCCAATCAATTACACTAGTCTAAGATCTTACATTATCTTAACTTAACCCTATGAGATTTGTAAGTATAATATAGCAACAACTATTCTTCGTATTTGTGATAAGAACTTACATAGAATACTGATATAACTAGGGTTCATCTAGTAGAGAGATTCAAATCACTGTACAATATGCTCATACATTATGGATATTACATAGCTAATACATTTACTATAAGTATTAGTAGTAAGATCTGTACTCATTACTTACTTGATGCTTACTCTTATTCCCATTAGTTTATGGTGTTCATATTCTCCGTATTGAAATAGTGTGTTTACCATAGTTGTTACTCGTGATTATCTATGATGCTGTAGATAGAAATGGTTAACATGTGTATTCCTGTAATCAATGATCCTTACTAACCTAATAGAGATTGTGTATAAGCTTTACCCTATGGAATTATGATGTAGACCCCCTATCCCTCCTAAGGGCTGTGTGACCTCTCGATCAGGATATTCTGATTTTATAACCGAAATGGCTCTTTTGGTTCTGAGCTGGAACCTCCCTCTTCTAATCCACAGGTCCTTATTTGAGTTTTTCCCACATAAACCAACACTAGACACAAAACCCCACTCCATGTGAAAACAAGCGCGACCATGGGCCTAGCCTGAAAGGCACATCGCGTTTCGCGACCCTGAGCTTTCCAATACGATGAGTCCTTGGCTCCTCCAAGTCCCGAAACACCGATGAGGGCTAACGAGGGTTAGCTCCTCCCTTTTTCCAACTCACAGAACCACACGTCAGTGACCACAAGCTTCACCACAAGCGCGTCTAGTTCCTCCAAGTATCGATCACTGAAATCGTGATGACATGAGATCTATGACTTAGATCTCCCCTTGGCTAATGGCTACAATTATTTCAGCATTTCGTGTTTCATGACTTCGCCCTGCACGAAATATGTTCGCTCCTCCACCCTATCACCAAAATCATGAAATCTCCCCTCACTACAGATCAACTGCTCTGGGCCTTTGAAGATATGACGGCTCCAATCTTTTTGGGGTTTCACTGGTCAAGAGTCCCATGCTGTTGACCCTTGTACTCTCAGTTGCTGAAATGCTAAAATCTTTAGGCACTTGATCAACGACTCACAACGCCCTCCATATTTATGCTCAGATCTCTTCCCTGTCACTAACCTCCTCGCAACTCCACTTGATCCAACGACTTGCGGGGTCTTGTGTTTCTCCTCAAAGTTCTCCATGGTCCATTCAGATCTTCGAGATCTCCCCTCTTGGATCTGCGCAGTGTTAAAGCCTATGCACCTACCTCAAATCGGACGGTCTGTGGGATTCCCCATCATGATCCCATGCTTGATGACATTCTTCCTCCTGAGCTTTTACTCTCTTCATACTTAGAAGATTTTCCAAGTCTTCGAAGGATCAGCCTTCACGTTTTTTGGGGAATGGACTCTTGGATCTCGATAACACTTTTCGATGTGTTATTACTCCTGATCTTTGTCTAGTTCAGACTCCAATTTCCCACGCACTCCTTGCATTTGAGGGATTTTGATAACTTAGATCCACAGTATTTCTCGCAGAGAAATTCCTCCTGATTTCCTTGCATTCCTCTCTAGCTCGATGCACACCTTGCAAAGCTTCAAATGAAGAGAAACAATTGAAACTGAAAACTAATAGTCACAGTTCCTTTCTCCTCTATGGTTATTCATTCACTTGTTCATGAAAACAAAAATAACAGGAAATCGCAAATACATTTACACACCCACATTTGGATCAATTTTCCTTTTGTTATATTCACAAGTGCCAAAACG
>JASDQU010258686.1:0-10937 GCA_032191745.1 Picea mariana | reverse complement strand
CCAAAAAAAAAAAAAAAAACAAAGATAAATTTTTACACCCTCCCGTTTTGCCTCAAAGGCGTGATTGTTTTTCCCCACAGGCACACACACATGCGTGCCTATTCATCCCCCAGTCACGCACTCATGGGTGACTATTGACCATATAGAGGTGCATGCATGCACCTCTGTCACACATACATGTGCGCATCATAGCATGCCTGTTCACTACACAAATGCGCACACATGCGCAGATCTTAGGAATACAGACGCGCATGTATGCGTAGTTGTGCCTTGCACAGGCATGCATGCCATGCGCACTTGTTTTCCCCATTAATGTGCCCTCGTGCACAGATGTCCACATTATAGGTGAACACCCGTGCGTGCGAATTTGTCGATCGCTCGCGCACTGGGGGGGGCACACCCACAAAACCCCATGTACGACCCTTTGTACAGGCCTTGCCCAAACATAGAAACCCTACTTCTATGTAGGAGGATACAAAAACTAACCTGAATCTAATTGATCCTGAAGCGGCTACCTCAATCTCCCATAATCTTCAAATCTCCTCTAAAATCGCTTATTCACTCAATAAGACAGCAGGTACAAATGAGGTGGCTTTGTGGGCCCTACAGCTATATATAGTCCATTTTTCCAAGCTTCCCAACTCAATTATGGGACCTCTAGGCACCTGTTTTTCGATCTGTCTTTAGCCACGGTTGATGGACCCTGTTACCTACATAATTCCATTCCCTAGTCCATTTTCCATCCTCATCCCCCGGGGGCCATTTTTCTCATATTACGCTCAGGTATGCATGCTTACATTATTGAATAACTATTATATTATATTTCTCTTCAGGTATTGTTCACATCGGGTATTCGGTTTTCATGTGTTCAGGTACCTGATCATTACACCTCAGCAGTATCCTTTCAGGTATATTATCGACACTGGCATGTAGTCATTCCCTCTGAATATCAAACTACATCTCCCAGTCACACCCTCTGATCTTTGCCTCTAGGATCCCTATATCTGGCTCTGCAACACTATAATCTCTACTACATTTCGGTACTGTCACTCGATAGCACTTTCCCCCACATGAGTTGTCCCATTGATAGTTCCTCTGGGAATTTTGACACTCATGTTGTTTTCACCCTTTAGGGATGGGAGTCCCAACAATCTTACATAATGTCAAGAACCAGCCATATAATGCTTCTCCTCATTTTTCTAACTTGCCCAAATGGACTCCCAGGTTACTTCATCATGGTTCTAATCTAACTACACCCCCGCAGTATCATTAGCCATCCATTTCATCCACCGTCAGTTTGCCCCTCTGCAGATTGTCCTCCATACGTTTCCCTAATATAGAAACCCTCCTATGGGGCCCTAACACTCCACTTTTTTTCCAAAGCAACTTGCACTATCATCAGGCCAAGACATCTTACATTGGGGCACCCATTTCTGTATCTACACAGTTATCCCAACTTATTTTTTATTCTTTTGATAATTGTACAAACCCTTTTTTTGCATTTTCGTAGCTTTCTGTTGTTGCCTTTAGCGACCTTCCTTTTCTCGACAAAGAAACACTTGTTGCCCTTGGTTGGGGAATTTTTCACTTCATGACATCAATGAAATTATCCATAAACCCCAAGTATCTTATAGCCCATACACCTTTTTGATCTCTATGTTTATCCATTTTGTCGCACCTCTGGCACAACTCACCCTAGTCTAGTCGTCCCCCTGACGCTAGATTCAATTTTACGGTTGCTACCACTTTGCATATCTCCCCAACCAAGAGCAGTCTTGAGTCTCACCACATATTGACTTCGCCCATGTACCTCATTAGTTCCTAATCTCATCCAATGGATTTCAGAAAGCCCTTTGCTTCTTAGAGTCGCCTCTCCCTTTCTGTCGACATCAACATAGTTTCCAGAAGGGCGACAATATCTTGACTCTCATTACCTTTATAATGAGGATTCTCGGATGACACAAGGAAAACCACCATTGTTCTTTGCTGTCGTTGGCCCCCATAACATTCGACTTCAACACTATCTCATGTTACGGTGGGCCTTGCTTTGCGACTATTGCAGTTGTTTTATCTTATCCGAAGACCTCTGAAATTTGATAGACTATCAATGTATGCACAGTATCAACACTTCTCACAGGTGTCCTTACCTTTTTCAAAGTTTGTTCACCATCAGAATTGTCCTCTATTATTATCAAACGGCCCCAGAGGGCGCTGCAGTGATCTATGTACACAACACAACTTCAGTTACTGTATTATATCTTGTTGAGTTACATGACACGAGCATGGGGCATGCCTTCCTCGTTTGTACACAATTTTATTTTTTCTCCCACACCTTGGGAAAGGCTTGGGTCCTATAGGTTCCCCTCTCCTTCCAATGGGTAGCTCTTGACACTCCCCACAACACTCTTTCTTACATACGTACTCTCAGTAGAACAAACATTGATGTATTTTGGATATACGTATTCTCCTAACCTCACACATCAAGGGGCATATGTTATCACTGGCAATACGTCCACAAATGGTTACAGGAATCCAACATCTTCAAAACACTCATTAGTTCACTCATGGACCAAAAATGCATCTCCAAAAGGTCCAAAAATATACAACCAACAATAAAATCAGCATGCATGAAAAATACATAAGGCGTGCGTGTGCATGCGACATTCAGATAACGTCGGAAAAGCACACATGTTCCCAATGCATGACTATGGACGCAAAAAGCTGCACACACCTCAAAATGGTGCATTTATGATATTGGTCAGCCTTCCACCCACTTCTGGTTCAGCTTCCAAGTTGATTTGACATCCAAATATCGGTTGAATCTGACTGGGGGGCTGGTCAAAAACCTAAAGGTGCCCTAAAGGGCCCCTTATTCACACTAAGAACTGGTTGCATAATACCTCAAAGCTATGCTATAAATGAAAGCCATGGGTGCACCATATTTTCAAGGAATTCATTTGTATTGTTATGCTGTTGGTATTCTCTTCGAGGATTCTTTGTCCTTATCAAGAGCATGCTAGCACCATTTCAGTTAGCCATTCATATCACCTCTAGATTAGATGTACTTTGGATTCTCTTCACCATTTAATTTTAGTTCCTTACTTGTAAGAAGAGCTCAATATTTGGGGGTCCAAGAGCCCTCCCTTGGAGGAAGAGGGGACCCAAAGTCTCCCTTTCTCTTTGGTGTTTTATTACCACTAATACAATCCTTTCCATTGGTGGCATGAGTCTTGTTTATTTCTTGTTCTAATGTCCTTATGCACTCTAGTTTAATTTCTTTTATCATTCTTAGTTTAATTCTTTGCTTATCTTTTATGCATTATACTTCTAACTCTTTCCTCTACTCCTGTCTTGCCTAACTAACTCAACTGGGCTTGTAAGCACCCTTATTTTGCTCATTTAGGTGGCAAAAGAGGTGCATCACCCCTATATTTTTAGGATACAATATTAGGGAAGCTACAACTCCCCAATTCTCTAGCTACAACCAAAAGGAGGCTACAACCCCCTATGTTCTCCAACTAAAACTGGGAGTGGCTACAACCACCTATCCTTGCCCTGTCCTGTTGGATTACTGAGAGGGAGGGGTGAATCGGTAATAGTGTAATTATAATCCCTTTTCTCCAAATAATCCAAGTGTTATATCAATGTAGAATTATTATCCAATAATGAGAAATAAGAAATGAAAAATCACACACATACACAGTACACCAATGTTTTACGTGGAAACCCAAATCGGGAGAAAACCATGAAATGTTTTTTCTTATATGTATTGAAGAAATACATTCATTGGAAGCACCAACCTCATTTGTTTTCCATCTGCAATTGGAAGGAGGCTCCAACCCCCTAGTTTCTTAGGCTACAACCTGAGGGAATCTCCAACTCCCCAATTCTATGGCTACAACTAGAAGGAGGCTACAACCCCCTATGTTCTTCGGCTACAATCGGAAAGTGGCTACAACCACCTGGCTACAATCAGAAAGTAGAATGATGGAACCATTGTCAACCTGTCACTGTGAGATATACTGTTGTACAACTGTATCAACCTATACCAATGACCTGTATCAAATCTGTACAACTTCCCTGTAATCAATTTGTACCTGAACTGAACATGTATCTACAAAAGTACAATAGGTACATGACCTGTAGCACTGTAGCCCACGTATGTACATGCCCTATATGTTATGCAACCTGTGTATGTATGTGCCCTAACTGTTATGGAGCATGCGTATACCTTTTGAAAACTAGGGTTTCCTTTTTCTTGAAAACTTATAAACCTCTGTTACTTCTTTCACATAGATCTGTAACCTCTCACTGTATACAGACTATAACTGTACCCTGTGCATGCATCCTCATACATAACCTTTACTCAAGGAAAATATGTCTCTCTCTATTCATGTGCCACATAGGTGCGTGTAATCATGAACACGTATAATATCCCTCAGATGATCTTTGTCATCAAACCCTTTATGATATTCAGCCTCTCAATAAATCAACTACTACATAAATACAAGCTCTCAACCATGTACCATAAACACCCTTAACCATATGACAATAAATACAATATGTGCCTCACAAGAAGTATCAATGATGAACATACCAGCATTGTATTTATGTAGATCTGAATTATACAGAAAATCCCATGTAGCCACTAGTCTTTCTAGGGAGAATCCTCAAATCTCCATTGCCATTTCTCATGCATACATCAAAATCCAACTATTCATAAAAATAAGACATAACTTTTGAACCAATGGATGGATATGATGTATCTGAGCACTTTAGGCCTTCCTGGGAGATTGATCTTAGAATCTAGAACCTCTGCATCTTCATATTCTCAAGTTTCCATGGCTTTACCAGCATGTACAAAGCCAACCCACGTAGTACTGACCCTATACACAGACAGTTCACGTACATGTACGCACCGTATACACAACCATCCTGTGTATGTACACTCCCTATACACAGACAACCCATGTACATGTACTCACCCTATACACAGACAACCCACGTACATGTACTCTCCCTATACAAAGACAACCCACGTATATCTTAGAAAATAGGGTTTTTTGTATTTGCTATAATTCCAAGAATTTCGTTGTCAACCCTTCATGCTACCTCAGACATTTTCCACTTCATATGTATCCACAAGTATTTACAATAATATTTACAGAAGAAAATAGATATACAATTGTTGGACGACTGAGAGGGGGGGGTGAATCAGTTGTTACCGTGCTTAAACAATTATGCTTCTTTTAAATTCCTTACAAGGCACTCAATGATAATCAATAATGCAGAAAAATAAGCAATGGCACATTCAACATCAGTCACATATATGAGATACATAGAGACATATATTTCCCAAGGAAACCCATAAAGGGTAAAAACCTCTTCTTCTTTATATGATAAGAATTATTTACATTCTTTACATTATCATACATATGAGCACCTACTCATTGTGAGGCTACAACCTCTGTTTTTGCAAGCTACAACTTGCTGAGAGCACCAACTCTCTATTTTCTCTAGCACCCACAAGAAGGAAGCACCAACTCCCTAGTTTCTCTAGAACCAACTAGAAGGAGACACCAACTCCTTGGTTTCTCTAGCACCAACTATAAGGAAGCACCAACTCCCTGATTTCTCTAGTACCAACTAGACGACAACTACAACTCCCTGTGGTTGTAACACACCCACTACGGGAGCTAAGATTTTTTGGATTTTTCTTCTTCTCTTCGAGGAATATAATCCCTGAATTCCTATGGGGCCTGGTGCAGACCCTACCTTTCCTTGTTCTTAACCATGTGATCATCATCTATGACCATAGGATTTATCAAAGAGGTGCTCCTGGCTTTCGCGATTCGGGGAATCGCTATGCACGCATTTCCCCTGCTCTCTGTCTTTCGAGGGGCCGAAATCTGAAAGAAACCAACATATAGTCATGTTTAATAATGCCTTGGATTAAAACCTAGCACTCCCCTTTCAGGGTTTCGCGTACTGGGTTTTCACGGTTTAATAGGATGAGGGGTTCCTACCCTTCGGTTTTACAGGTGCCGAAACACCGAAAATCCTATATCCGTCAAAATCATTTCAGGGTTTCATCCATTAGAGTTTCGCGTCTAGCGAATACGAGGAAAAGTAACCTTTAGAAATCTTGGGTATGGAAATGTCGAAACACCAAAACTATATGTGCTAATCCATTTCGGGAGTTCGCCTATCAGGATTTCACGATATGTGAGGACAGGAGGTATTGCACCCGGGTTTCCCGGGGTCTGAAACTCTGAAACATCATAACTTTTCCACGCTATTCCATTTTGGGATTTTGCAAGTCGGGATTTCGGGACTGGAGGATATAAGAAGACTCACCCTCAGGTTTCCCGGTTGTCGAAACACTGAAACACCAATACTTATCCATGCTAGTCCTTTTCAGGGTTTCACACTTCAGGATTTCGCAGCATGCGAATACAAGGACACTTGCCCTTGGGTATCCCAGGTGCCGAAACGTCAAAATACCAACTCTAATTGAACCATTCTTTCTGGTGCAAGGTTTCCAAACTTAGGCCATAGAATCTTTCAATGGATTCTTAGGTAATTATCACCAGGCTCGGGAACATGACTGTAAGGCCTTCTTAACTTATCGAGCTATGAACTCTCTGACAGGGGTAAGGTAAGCTTAGATATTTACTTAAACGATAGTCCTTTCAAAAGACTCACTCCGGCTCTGGGATAGTGAGGGAACTTCCCAAAAATGGGTCTTCGAGAGGATGAACCAAGACATAGCACAAATCAAGGTAGACAAATCCATCCTCAGGGGAACAGACTCATATCCCTAACTCATACAATATACCCATTAACCAAATTGTAGCTATGTCAGTATGAGCATGTATCCATTATATCAAATCAAACACAAGGAAAACACTTCTATCCAAGAACTATTTACAAGTGTATAGAAATGAGCATACGATCGTGACATTTAATTCCAAATAAAAGACATAAAACTTATCAAAAATTTTGGATGTGATGCGAATGCTGAGAGGGGTGCTTGTTTCCACCCAACCGTAGGCTCAGTGACTCCAAAAGGATTTACCACTAGCCACCCCCGAGCTAGACCATGATGCTTTGAGACTCAGTCTCTTACTTCCTGCTCGTCAGAAGTCCAAGACGAAGGTTACTCTCCTTCTCCTCTTCTCATCACTCCCTATATTTCCCAGAGTTCCTTTGGTTCCCCTCCTCACGATTCCTGTCATGTGTGTGTATCTATATGCTCCCCTCTCCCCCCCTTCCACACTTCTTTCCTCCTACGAGGTTGTGTGTGGCACAAAATTCCCTGTCCGATGGTCAAGTTTGAGAGCTTCTACGAATGGGTGGTTCACCCCATCCCCTCATTTACTCTTGAGGAGCCTCCCCACCTACCGTCTAAGAAGGTAATTCATTTTGGGGTTTGAGAGTGAGCTTTGATTTTCCTGAGCATGTACAAACCAGTATGGTTTGGTTCAGTGGAAGTTAATGCAGCCACTCCTAGCCCCTTCCACCATCTCTCATCAGCCATTGTGGTCTCTTTTCATCACATCCCCCTCTCAGTAGTCATGCAACATATATTCATACATCATTTACATTCCTCAGACCTTTTATACTAAGCTCTGTTAATTCAAACATTCACAGTCTTTGAGTTTTCCATAGTTCTTGGCCAATATAGTTATTTTTACAGACTGGGGTAAACAGGGTGTCACAATGGTCAAGCACCCACTTGAACCTCTGAGGACACCAGTCCTCCCTAGCACCTCCTTACCACTCTGGTTTATGAATATGAATTACTGAAACTTATTATAGTGATATAGTGTTCAACAACAACTTACTAGTCTCATCACTATTCTGCAAGATTTAGCTACTCTGTCTTCCTCACTGTCTTCCTGCACGCATCCATTTCACTTTTCTATTCTTCTGCCTCTTGTGATTTCTGTGCCATTCCCATTCAATGAACCTTTTTTCTTATGTCTATTTCAGCTACTGCACTCCACCTCCTTCTTCACACATGCATCACTCACAACAACAACAACCCCATCTCTTCTTTTCTCTACATTCTTATACTCCCTGTGCATCTTGTGCATGCTCTCTATGCAATGGTTCTGCATGCTCTACATGTCGAGTGCTCTACCTTTTCATCATGGAAAATCTTCAGATTCTCTGTTTGTTAATCCCATCTGTCCATCATCACTGGGTTTCATGATCAAATTCCTTCGCATCACCAGCAGTTGAGATTCTTCATCTTCTGTTGTCGTCGACCTCAACCTCTTTGTCGCAGTTAACGACTCCAATTCTCTTCCAGCTATCAATAGCCTCCATGAATAGTCTTTTATCCTACTATAAGATTCCTTGTGACCCTTTAGTTCCTCTGGAAATCACACAGAAGTCTCTTCGAGTCCTCTGGCAAAAATCATTAGTGGTTTCTAGCAGTTACACTGAGAAGTGCTACAATAGCCCTCTGATCTTCTTCAGTTTCATCTACACTTTTGGATTAACTTCTCTAAATCTTGCGTTCATTTTGGCATTTCGCTCTTTGGCATTTTAGAATCAGCGTGGTGGAGGATTTTAGTACTCTCCATTTCCTGACCCCAAAAACTCCGAAAAGGAGCTTGTCTTCACTAACTCCTTCCCCCATCTTCCGTCGATGTGACCAATGGTTGTGACCTCGGGCTAAGCCTAAACTTGTTTTTCATTTCAACATTTCAACAATCCTGTTGTTAGGTTTCTTGACTTTCCTAGTCGCGATCCCTGAAACTCTGAAACAAGAGCTTAACTCTTCAACAATGTGACCAATGGATGTGACCACAACCTTAGTCAAAACTGCATTTCACAATTTTTCATTTCGACATTTCGGCACTTCGGCACTCTTGGTGGTGAAGTGTTTCAACACTTCAACTCCCTATATCTGGAACTCCTAAATGGAGTCAGATCAATGATTCATTACTCCAGCGTTTTTCATTTCGGCGAATCGAAATTTTGATATTCCTGTGGTGAAAGACCTTGACATCTCCAACTCCCGGTATCCGAACCTCCGGTATGTAGTCTGTGACATTTCGTGACTTTGGGTTTTGCGATTTCGGGACTCCTGTGATGAATATTCTTCACTCTTGACTCCTCCTACTCCCGGTATCCGAAACTCTGGTATGGAGTCTTTATCATTTCACGACTTCGGGTTTCGCGACTTCGAGACTCTTTATGATGAGAGTCTTTGTCATTTCCATCTCCCGGTATCCGAAATCTCGGTATCCAGTACTTCAAAATGGAGTCAGATCAATGGTCCATGATCAGCTCAAACTAACAGCTCAGATCATTTCTCCATTTCTCATTTCATGATTTTGGGACTCCTGTTGATGAGAGTCTCTGACATCTCCATCTACCGGTAACTGAAATATCGGTATTCAATACTTCAAGTGGTGCACCTATTTCATGTTTTTAGGATTTCACATTTTGGCACTTCGGGACTCCTAATGATGAGAGTCCATGACATCTCTATCTCTTGGTATCCAAAACTCTGGTAGCTAAAACTTCAAGTGATGCACCTATTTCACGATTTCAGGGTTTTGCATTTCGCGACTTCGGGACTCCTGTGTTGGAGAGTCTCAACTCTTGACTTCTCCATCTCCCGGTAACCGAAACTGCGAAATGGAGTCTTCGTTGAGATTCCTGTTTTGGATTTTTCGGGGTTTTGCATGTCACCTTTCTTGTTAAAGAGCGTGCAGGTTCTCCTAGGTCCAACGCCAGTTGGACCTATGGCTCAAATCTGAATTTCATCGGGAAATCTCAATGAGATCCATCGCTGCATACTTTGATCTTGTTGAGCTTTCTCTACATTGTCTTCCCAAAAGACTTCTGGAGCCCACCTGGCACATCCTTCATGTACTCAAGCCATCATCATTGTTGTACTTTCCATCAATGACAAGCATACATTACCTGTAAAACATGCCAACAATATCCCCCTTTGGCATTGATGGCAACAAAAGGCACTCAGACCTATTCTTTTCTCCCCCTTTGACATCAATGTCAAAGAAAACACGTTCCCCCTGATCTGTTGCAGTATTTTTAGCAGGTGTCAGATATGCAATCAATACAAGACTCCCCCTAACAGGATGGACTCTCTTAGGTGTGAGGTGGGATGACACCCAACTTTTGTCAGAGATATTCAAAAGGGGTCTTAGCTAGGGGTTTAGTAAAGATGTCTACTATTTGTTCTGTCGTTGGAATGTACTAAACCTGAACAACCTAATTGGTGACCTGATCTCTCAGAAAATGGTATTTTATGGGTATATGCTTGGTCTTGGAGTGGAATACTGGATTCTTAGACACACTGATGGCCCTTGTGTTGTCACAATGAATTGGGATCGGTGCAGCGTATTTTACTTCCAAGTCTGCAAGTGTCTGAATCATCCATAATACCTGAGTGCAATAGGTAGCAGTAGCAATATACTCTACCTCTGTAGTTGATAAAGAAATGGAACCGTGCTTTTTACTAAGCCATGCTACTAATGAGTCACCCAGGAAGAATGCTCCTCCACTGGTGCTTTTTCTCTCATCAACACAATTTTCCCAATCTGCATCTGAAGAAGCAGTTAACTGAAAATTTTGATTTCTGGGATACCACAGACCATAATTCATTGTTTCTTTCAAATACCTGAATATTCTTTTGATAGCTTGCAAATAACTTTGTTTAGGTGCAGACTGAAATCTTCCTACCATTCCTACAACATGCATTATGTCTAGGCGAGATGCTGTGATGTACAACAGGCTGCCTATCATTGATCTATATGAACTTTGATCAACATCAGGTGAGTCATCATCCTTGCTTAATTTTCATCTAGTAACCATAGGTGTACCCACAAGTTTGGAGTCTTCCATTTGAAATCTTTTCAGCATTTCTCTTAGATATTTTTCTTGAGAAATGAACA
>JASDQU010258685.1:0-11925 GCA_032191745.1 Picea mariana | reverse complement strand
AGGTGTTCTGCAAGTGCATCATGTGCGCATATTGGACAGGAAAAGCAAACAGCTCCGGAATCGAGCCATAGAGCTTGTAAAGGTCCAGTGGACCTGGTACGGTCCTGAGGACGCGACATGGGAGCATGAAGAGGGTATGCGGGCAGAGTACCCGCATCTTTTTGAAACTTTTGAAAGGCTTGCAGAGACAGTGTAAGTTGCACTGAGGACAATGCAATAATAAGGGGAAGGGGATTGTAGTGTTCCCAAGGCCGAGCCCCGTTGTAAACCATGTTCTGAAAGGAATTGTAATTATGTTTTATAGGCTGGTGAGCCAAGTTTTTATAAGCTGGTGGCTTATGTGTTTGTTAGGCCAGGGAGCCTAAGGGTTGGAGGCCAAGGGCCTGATTTTGTACCTGTATGTATGCAACACATTAATAAAATATAAACACCGCCATGTACAGACCGACCACGATGAATGAGTGAAGGGGGACTAAGCATCCATAGAGAAGGAAAGGAATTAGGGGCTGGAAGGTGGGAAAGGGGCTAAGTGTTGAGCCCGGGGTCTAAGCCTAGGGGGCTTAAGCCTGGGAATAATATTTTAATATTATCCCAAAAAGACATGTGCATTTTATGTTTATCCTAAGTTTCTGGCAAGAGAAGACGTACAAGGGTGATGCGTGCGGGTGGAACGCATGCAGTTCCATGGGTGACAAGTGTCAACCCTGGCGCATGCGAATAAAACGGCCAGGATGAGCCGTGAGAAGGATTCCTCCTCCATTCTACCCTATTGCCTGAGCGCGTACGGAGCTCTGAACAATACGACCAACCCAACCTCTGCAAGAATACCTCGTGTGTCTCTGAGAGTCGAGAAGCTTGTGTTCGTTTCTAAAAAGTCGAGTTCACCCTCTTCGTTCTGAGCCATGGAGTCTGTGTCGATTCTTGCGGGAATTGCTTGTCACGCAATCCCAAAAATCATCNGCCTAGGGGGCTTAAGCCTGGGAATAATATTTTAATATTATCCCAAAAAGACATGTGCATTTTATGTTTATCCTAAGTTTCTGGCAAGGGAAGACGTACAAGGGTGATGCGTGCGGGTGGAACGCATGCAGTTCCATGGGTAACAAGTGTCAACTCTGGCGCATGCGAATAAAACGGCCAGGATGAGCCGTGAGAAGGATTCCTCCTCCATTCTACCCGATTGCCTGAGCGCGTACGGAGCTCTGAACAATACGACCAACCCAACCTCTGCAAGAATACCTCGTGTGTCTCTCAGAGTCGAGAAGCCTGTGTTCGTTTCTAAAAAGTCGAGTTCACCCTCTTCGTTCTGAGCCATGGAGTCTGTGTCAATCCCTGCGGGAATTGCTTGTCACGCAATCCCGAAAATCATCACCGTGAGACCTTGCCGCCATTGCTGAGCCTATTTGGGAAGCTCAAGTCTGTAGTCCCGGTTGACTGTGGTGGCCATGCAGAGATGGACTGCGCGTGGCTTGTTGTCCAGTGCAAGTTGTGATTGAGCCTGTGTATGACCTCTCTCCAGGTGAGGGAGGTGACTGTTGTTGGAAGAGACAGGTTGCCAGGCCTATGAGCAACTCTTTCCAGGTGAGAGAGTTTGTTGCGAAGTGGTTTCTTCTAGAGAGTGTCCAGCACCAGCTTCGGGCTCTGAGACTTCCTGATCCGGCCTATTGCCGAGACCCAGAGAGGGAGGTTAGCACCGATGGACTGTGCTTGTGAAGGTGTATACTCCCGGGCAGAACAGGCATGTAGGGAATTAGAGTCTGGTAGTAGTGGGCGTAAGATGGCATCATGGAAAGAATCCTTCCGGTTTTCTGTGTTGTTTTCCCTGTAACCTTAGCCTAGCCTATGATTCCTTGCCTTGGGGTGGAGCTTAGTCTCAGCTCGGGGGTGACCCATTGCTGAGTTGATGAGCAGTGCGGTCTAAGGCTGGGAGGTTCGTGGAAGGCTTGCACGTGGTTGGTGGAATCTACCACTGTTTCGAAGATAAGTATCAGATGATGTTTAATCATGTATTCCGTTGTGTATATCAATTTTAATGTTAATACTATTGATTGTTGATTATAGCAGTAAATCTTATGTTTACTCTGAGTTTAATTGAATCTCTTGATTTAATGCATGTTATTAATAATGTCGGTATGAACTATATACAAAGTGGTGTTATAGTTTTATTTAAGAGCAATTAAGCCTTGGTAACAGAAAAGGTGCGCTACAACAACCCACCCTAAGTCTAAAACCATCTCCATTAACCGTGCACCATGAATCTCGTGGCCCCAAGAGCTTATATAAATTTGTAGTGAGCCATGGACTACTGATCAATATAACACCAGAATTGAATTATTGGAGGCAGAATTGGTGGTTGTTGAAAGAGTTAATAGTTGGGAAGAGATTCCGATCGATGTAAATCACATAGGTCTCAGAGAGAGAAATCATGCCCTGGCTCCTCCTTGCTGGGATGGATTTCCCAAGGGATTGATATGCAAAGGGGAATGCCTATGCTTGGTTGGGTGATGGTTGAGAGGATGGTGTCCAATCATTGATGGAGAGCATTGGTGGAGGTGCCTCAAGCAGATAATGAGCTAGGAGATGGACATTGTAGGTCCATCTTAGCCCTTGAGGTTTCATTGCACAACTTAGGGGTGATATCCATGTTGGATATTTATCACTAGGCAGTTAATCATTCCTTTGTAGGGAGTTGTTTGGATAAATTCTGAATAAGATGGGTAAATATCTCTATTGCAATTTTCTCAAGCTATGTTCTGCAACTCTGTTATTTAAATCCTTGGAATTTTGCTTTGAATAAAAACATTGTTCATGGAATGATTTATGAATCTTCATTAGAATGAATCGTTATAATCCATGGTCTTATGTTGAACTTATTTATGTAATTATGTAAGTTATGCATTGTAGGTGGATGCTACAGATGAATGATTTGGGTAAAAATTTCCATATAATTGTGTTGTAGATTTCATCTTATACATTTTATGTAAATTCTCAATGAATACATTACCTGTGCATAAACGAGATTTATGTTAATGCACTTGTTAGTTTTGCACTAGTTTGCATTAAAAATCTGATCCCAGTGAAAGTCTCAATTGGTTATCAAAGGAAATGTTAAGTATGATTAAGTGGGTCCTTGAAGACTAGCATGGACATGGTGAGCATGAAAAGGTATGCCACAGGCAGGGAGACACAAAGGTATACAGGTTGTTCACAAGCAACAAAGAGAACATAAATTCTAATCCCGTGAGAAAAAACCTGGTACACAACGTGAGACAAGTTGTGTTTGGAAAACACAAAAATTTGGTAGGCTACATGAGAATTTATGGGCATCCCACAACCGATTGATGATTTTATGGCAGGAACATCCGGACACTCTTTCCTTATCAATGACATGCAGGAAAGTCTTGTGAACATTCCCAAAACAAGGCCAAAGTTAGTCAGGAACATTGGGAACATTCCCAACGTTCTTGATGGTGTTCCCACCAAATTTTGGTATTCTACTCCCATTACCAGGGTCCTTAGAATGTGGGAACCACAAGTATGGTTTCCCCATGGTATAGGAGCAGTGCCCTTGCTACAGAACAAATTTCCTATGTTCCCTGGAAACAAGCTCCAGTGGTTGAGATCATGTGGCCCATGTTCACCATGTTCTTGGGCACTTGAAATGTTCGAAGTAGACGACATCATCAAGAACCAGGGACATTTAGAGATATTTATGAATAGTCAAGCAATGTCTAAAATATGGTCTGGGGATGTCTTGAGGGCGCGCAGCTGTCCCCAATGGTTATAAACCTTTTTTTTATTTTCAAAATAAAAAGTTAAAAAAAGAAGCGAAGGAAATCAAATTTTCTTTCCCATGTCCATTTCAGACGCTGTATAAAGCTTACTGTCCTAAAGCAAAGCAATTTAATAATGTAACAATGATTATGTAACTAATTTCCAGCATTGGGCAAAAGTTCAAAATTAAAGCCTGAAGCAAGAATCAAAATATTTAACAAATCATCATAATAATCACAAGATAAAGGGAAGGCTACCAAAAAATTCAAAGGGAATATGTTAGATTATAAACTGACAACGATCGGTATCAACATTCAGAAGAGTACTGAGCAAATTACTGCATGACACACTAATAAAGAATGCTCCAAATAGACTGTCCAGTTCAATGTCTGCATGCTTATTTGACTTATTCATTGATCGCATGTAACAAACAACTGCATACCTAATGTCATAAATCCTTAATTTCTTTATTTTTAATGTTCTATGTTCCTGTTCCCAAACCCTCATCCTCTAGAATTTGCAGTGTATCCTTCCCCCATCCCCAAATCTCGTCCCTCCTATTAGCCATCCTTAAGCCTTAGGATAAGTTATGTGACTTCTGTTATCAAAGAATGTAAGTGGCCAGTGAAGACCTCCCAAGCCACTGAGAACATAAGTGCTTAATAAGCACAAAGCTACATTTGAGCCCTTAGCTTCGCCAAGTCAACAAAGTTTCTTGCAACCTAGATTTAAAAAAACATTGAAAATTGTACTGGCAATAGAACTTTTGGTGCTGATCATTATTCAGAGAATCATTGCTTGCATTTTGAGTTGGTATGAAGCTCATTTGAATATAAACTATCTCCCGGCTTGTATGTAACATTGTGATGCTTATTGACTGTTACTTGCAGAAAATACATCTAAGATCCAATCACAAAATTGCTATAAGTGATATGTGGAGAATACAATCAGAACAATGCAGAAGTTGAAATCAGTTAGAAACATAAACATATCCATAAAATGGCATATTTATGTTTTCTTATGTGTACTTTCATACAAATGCAAATGGCATCTGAAATCACACATTACAGGTCATAACAGTTTATATCCCTGAATAATTAGCACAGTGCAAAGGGAAAGTTGAAATGGTTCTAAAATAATATGAATCTTTGTCAAAAGTATTACCCAGGTAAATCTATTTTAAGAAATCTCTCATTCTAGAATCTATACCATTGGTAAACTGGAGTTCACTATACGAATATCAATGTGATTTTCTTTTTAATGAATCAGAAAACAAAAGAGTATGATACAATGGAAATTATTCCTAGAAAGAACAAAGCAAACACGGCAATTCTCAATTTCTCAAACTGCTTTGTCCCTTGGTAGTAAAAGTCTCAACATCAAATGCCTTCCAACACACATGCTTAATGCTCCCAATCATGACCATGACCATAACCACTTCCATTAAATATTCAAGTGGCTGCATTGCCACTCATAAGATGCCTAACACAAAAATAACTAGTCAAGAATAAACTTATAACCTTTGTTGTCAACTACTTAAATGACTGGGTGCATGATCAAACATCGCATGCCACATAAATGCTCGTGAAAGCACCATCTCTAACTCCTGATGTGTCCAGTTTTGTGTGGGTAAATGTTGCAAAAGGAGAACCATCTCTTGGAAATCAAGCCTCTGCAACTGTTCGGACCACTGCAATCAAAAAGCAACAATATTATATTCTTTCTTCACCAATCCAGCTCCATGTCCAACCACCAGACAACTTGACAAACAAACCCATGCTTGTTCATTTGCTAAGCATCAAATATAAACACATAACATAGAAGTTATAAGCTTATTCTGACATAATTTATCGAGAGTTCCCCATAACTCCAAAACCATTAGATACTTTCATCATTATTATTCATTAAATTCTCATGTTCTCCATTCAATACTATGACAGTTGATAATGAAAAACCATATAACATGATCTTATTTTCCAGGGATAGTTGTTGTTACCACATTAATAGTTTATGGGCACTCTGTCATGCACAAGAAAGCTTGACAAGTTAAAAAGCTAAAAGCTTCAGTAATCATTTGCAACTATTAGTAAGTCAATGACATATTGAAAAGTTTTAAACTTAATAGAAACATCTTGGAAGAAATTTTCAACAAACTGTAATTTTAACTCATTAAAATATGCAGGAAAGTGATAGTAAAAAAATATTGAATACCCCTAGTAACAACTACCAGTGTAGTTTTTAT
Source organism: Picea mariana (assembly GCA_032191745.1). Taxonomy (NCBI): domain Eukaryota; kingdom Viridiplantae; phylum Streptophyta; class Pinopsida; order Pinales; family Pinaceae; genus Picea; species Picea mariana. Next base: position 5,909 of record JASDQU010258685.1, on the reverse strand, counting down.
TTTGTTAGGCCATGAATCTATCTTAAAAATGAATATTTAAGAATAGAAGAGATGTTATTTCTGGTCCTCAACAGCCAAAATCGTTAGGAGTAGATGATCAGAAAAATGATTCATGGTGTTTATAACAATAAAGAAAATCCTTGGTTGTACCTCTTCAAAGATAGCTTATATAATATTAGTTTGTTAACATATTATCTCTTTTACATGTGCAAACTAGACAGGCAATTTCCTAATTGCTCCATTAGGCTTTGGTAGTTGACCAGTAATATTTGAGAGCATAATCCATTATGAAAGAATTGTCTTGACAAGTTCAATATCTTTTCCATTTTAAAACTTTTTCATTTACAAGATAACTCATGATTTTCCAAAAAAAAGAAAAATCCTGATATTTTTTTTCTTGAACATTTACATTTTCTGTCACAAAGTTTTGCTGACATGAATCACTTATTTCATTGAAGTGATTTGTCACAAAGTTTTGCACCATTATACAGTTGTCACRTTAGTATGTACTTGAGTGATTTTTCAAAACATATTTCCCAGCCCGTAATATATGATGTATCAGGATTTCAAATTGGAAGTAAGACGTGCAAATTACTGAAGCATGCAGAAACTATTTTCCTTCATGTTATTTTTGCTACCAGGAAAGGCAAGTTAGAATGATTCTTAAAGGAAAAGTACAAAGGAGTTTGAATCATCTCCCCATTTATGAAAATTATGAAGACAAGAAACTCAGCATTAGGGTTAACATGAATGCAGACTCATTCATGCACTAAAAATATGTGCCACTCAAGTCCATTATCGCCTGCATAGTGAACAAACCTGCCTTTAGGGATAGGCTCTATGGCTAGCCCAAGCTCCCATGGATACCCTCCTCTAATGTAAGTGTCACATGGTTGTCACATATCACTTGGAAATGCCCATAATAATGCCTTGCATGCGGTTCTATCCCTTGGCCATATAGCATGGGATGCAAGACTTTACCTTAGTACCTTGTGTTGAAGTTTGAGTAGCTTCGGAAAATATTCTTATTGTATCTATATTGTATTAGACCAAGTCAAAACCCTAAAGAATAATATTATGTTGTATTTGTAAAGTCGGCCCTATTGTGCCTTTGTAAAAGTCAAATGTAAATTAGAAAGTGTAAAGTGTACAAGTCAGCCCTGACCTAATTAAAGGGTGACTCGACTTGTATTTATAAGAGGCTAAGACCTCATTTGGAGAATACACACAACACAAGTTCTCTCTCTCAAGGAAAAATGCGCAAGTCTGAGGAGGAGACGCAGCTACAGAGTAAGGGTGTTTAGGTGAAGGGTTTTGGTTATCTCTTGGAGGACTATCTTGGTCTAGTGGTGCGCTACCCTATTCTGATTAAGGTTTCTGGTCTATCTTCTGATTATCTTCTGTTTGGTGAGATCTCTCTTGAGAGAGACATTGTACTTGTTGACAAATCTATATTGAAGAAGCTTTGTTGGGTTTTCTCCCCCAAGAGGGTTTCCCAGGATAAATCTTGTGTATACTGTGGATGTCTTTCTTTTAGTGATATTTATGCATGCAGTTATTGTTCTAATAGTTTAAAGTTAAAGAATTCTGAATACACTTAACTGCTTAAGCGAAATTTTAACACCTTGGATCTCTTAGCAAATGGAAAGAAATAGGGTTCATGCACCAGGGTATAACTCTTTCCTTCCTTATATGGAATTCTATTATTTTGTTACGAACCTAGAGGAGGCATATATGAGATTGGATGTATATTAATAGGGGTCAGCCTAATAGAGGGGCCACATGAAACAAGGAGAAAGGTGCACAAAACAGAGTCACAAGGTACATATTGTGAGTCTGAAAATATTTGCGGAGAACCAATTTTTTTAATCATCACAAAATTGATTGTAGTGTTGAATGTGAGATTGGAAAATTATAATAAATTTCTGAGTTGACTGGTTCCCAAAGACTTTGATTTAGAACAACAGTAGGGCTATAGCTGACCATTTGTGGAGAGTGCTGTTGTTCGGGGGAGAAGTAGGGGGTTTCAATTGCTGAGTTCTATCAGTAAATTCAAACTTGTTTGGTGTATTTACTCCCAAAAAGATGGCCAGTTTATCCCATATAATGTTGGATGGAAAAAAAATGTTTACTGGTCAGAATTTTAAATCATRGAAACAGAAGATGCTTGCCATATGTGAATACAGATGTTTGGACAAGCTTGTAWTGGGAAAAGATATAAACAGCCAGATTGATAGGGATGCCCGTTGCTAGTAGATTTTTCTTCAAACAAATAATGGATGTTTGGGAAAAAGAATGCGAGATTGGTTAAGCAGAAAGATGGTTGTAATTTCACTGAAAACTCAACCATAAAGCCTAGGACAGAGAAGTGACAGGTGAGACAATGCTCAAGAAATGAATCCCTTGTTGCCGAAACACATCCAAATCAGCAAAGAGGATAAGGCAAACAACGGGTATATTATGCATTATCTGCTATAATTCATAAGAAGATCCCCTTAGGCCCTAGGGAGGGTGAAGATGAAGTGATCAAACAAGATGGTGCTTCCTCAGAGAAATAAACATAAAATTTTGATATGTTGTACCGCCAAGACATGGAGGAGGTGAGTTCAATGAACAAACCAAGTTCTATGACAATGGTGGAAAGGCTGACTATTCCGCCAGCATTGGCTCTTATTCAATTGCTGAGTCAATGGTCAGACAAAAGCATGATGACAAAATGTACTTCATCAACCTTGCCAGATACAGTTCACTCCCAGTCACTATTTTGAAGATCTTATCTTGTGGACTGCAAACATCTTGCTTGGCCAAAGCTTTTGTCTTTTTATATTTTGAACAAGCATGTAAAATGACCATTATGGGAGATGTTAGAGATAATAATCATACTTAGAACTTACACATATTAGGACTTAGAAGTATATTAAAGTATCACCAATAAAGTGATGTAGTAATGAGCCATTTAATGTAGTAATTAATGTAGTGGATATTAGTTAGGTATTTGGGAGTTACTTAACATACTCCTCTTCTCTTACTATGGAATGAGACATTGCATCATCTAATCAATGAAACCACTTTCTCATTCTAATGTGTATTCCTGTCCATGCTTGCATGTGTAAAACTCACAAAGGTGACTCGAGAAAACTCTAAAACTATGATAAGAAAAAATCATGTTACAAGGACACCTTATCAACATCTTAATCATGAAGGGCCTGTTATCCCCAACTCCTAGGGATAATTAAGGAGATGACGTCTCGAGGCCCACAGTTTGCAGACATGGAGTACCGAGAGACAGCTTGACCGGCAATGTCCACTTGCACAGACAGAGACCCACCTCGCCACCACAGTTCCAGGTTCATCATGAGGGTATCCACCACATCAACTGGCTTCCGGAAGACATTGGGTCTTGCTCCATGAGGTACAAGCCAGGTATTATGGTGAGTGTCATTTCAATATTTAAGGCATTTGAGTTTGTTGCATTTAAAACTGCTTTTGATTATGTAATGTATGCTTGGACATTATGCTCTTTGCCTTGTTTCACCTCGGTGGTTGACATTGCGTCCCAGTAAGTGGATCACCCTTAGGGATAGGTTTGCTACTGGGAGGTCCTCTTGACGAGTCATCGTGCCATTCCCGACCATACTTGTCACTCTCGACACTTCACCCCCTTATCTCCTTACCTTTTTGGATTTTCGGGTGTACTGACCCAAGAAGGGATTGTCCCTCATTTCATGGGAAGAAGGGGCTAAAGGCCTAGAGGGTTGTAGTTGGAAAAAGATAAAATCCAATCATGAACCTTCTAGATGCTCGCCCAGGGATCCCAAGGACAATGAAATGTCTCTCAAAAGAAACTGATAGGACTCGTAAAAAAAAATAACTAATGCAAAATGCCAACCAAGGTGGAGCATGTGTGGGCACTGTTTTTCATGCTTAGGTAGAAGCCCTACCTTGGCTTCAACTTGGAAACATCTGAAAAAGAATAAAAGACAATAAATGGGCTTGGAAAAAAGTTGCATTGAAAATGAAGGTGCAACACACCCTCTACAAAGGCACCCATAAAAGAGATACTACGGTCCCTTATACGTCATGAACCCCATGCCCAAGAGTCTTGCCCCCATCCATGTCACTTTGTCTGCATGTCTTAGAGAGGGGCCCGCTTGGAAAACAATCCTAAACTTGAGGTACGATTCACCCAATAGGTCGCTTTGTCAACCCTCCCATACCTAAACTTGGCAAATTGCATAGGGTCTTTGAGCACTTGTTTATTTTGATGAGGTAGTTTGGATTTACATGCTTAGATGGCTCTTTTATTGATTTGATTTACGTATCATGATGCATTTGACTTGAGATCCTTGGAGGGCGTATTCATTGTCTTTGCAGGACCTAGTTGGTGGACAGATTTGGAAGAACAAGCCTAGCTTGGGCTTCCTTGGGGCTTGAATCCCACAGGTTGAATGACATGGCCCACACACCAGACGATGATGGCAGCCTTTGGAGGCCTGAGGAGACACCTTGGAGGACCTAACCCAACCCTTTGCTAGCCCAACGATTTTCTCTTGAGGCTAAAACGTCACTTTTGAGGAGGTTAACGTCACCCTAGGGCTCAGGTTGGGGTGGTGGTGTTGGTTGACTTGACACTTGGCACGTTTTGATGGATGAGGGTTTGACTTGGAGGAGAAAGGCCTAGCAAGTGAGAGGGAAGCCCTAAAGGGCCCAACGACTTTCACTTTCCACTCCAACGACTTGCAAACGTGCCAAAACGTTGCCCTAAAGGGGTGACGTCATGCTTCTTTAGGGTTTCTTATGTGCATTTTAGGGTTAAATTTGAATTTTATAATGTAAAGGGGCAAAGTAAGGGTTGTTGTCCCCTTACTTTGTGGTTTACCCTAAAATTAAGTGGACAAACACTTGTAGTAGGATTTGTATAAACAAAGATCATTTCATTTCGTTTTGATATCATAGCTCTCCCATTATGAGAAGACTAGTGGCTGAAATTTCCACCCTACTTGGGCATTTTGGTATCTCTCTCTTGTGCAAATAATTTTTGGTGATATCTCTTAGTGAATGATTGAGCTAAGGTGGTGCATACCTCTTGGAGGCTTCTTCTCTTGCTTATGAATGGTAATTTGCTTGGTAAACTAGGGTTTGTTCTTGCATCTCTCTTGAAATTGGTAAGGAAAATCTGCAATTGTTAATTCTTCTTGCTCTTTTCATGGTTATTGTTGGTTGAAACCCTAGGAGTATAAGTGCATACACCCTCCATTAAGCTTCATCTCATTTGCTAGTTTACAAGTCTTTTGTTGCAAGGTTGCTAGGAGTACAAGGGTGTACACCCTCCTTGATTTACCTTAGTTTCATTTGCATACCCTAGGGAGTAAGAGGGTTTACACCCCTAGGGATTTTGTTGATCTAATTCATGCTTTCAAGACTCCATTCACCCATTTTTAAAAGACACTAATCTGAAGTTTGCATTGGAGAAATAAATTGATTGCATTTGTAAACGTGATTTAGTGAGATATTAATATTGTTCAAGTTGGAATCTATTGTTGATGCTTTGAGGTTGCTAAAGCCTCTAGGACGTCTTAGTCTACTTAGTCTTTTCTGAGCTATAACTAAATTAAAGCTACAGCCATTAGGGCTGCAGAAAATCATTCTCTTTTTGAATCATAACTCACATTTGAACCGTCAAAATTTGCTAGCAAGCTGCCATAATACTCTACTAATCTCAGCGCACTTTTTAGGTGGTTTACTTCTACTTTTTGTGGGTTGAAATTTTCTGCTGTAGTAATAGTTTGCTACAGCCATAAGGCTGATAATATATCTCTGCAATACTTGTTTACAACAGCCTTGTTTTGTTGCTAAAGTCTTATGCTTTCATACTTGAGTTATTCTAGTACTTGCTAGCTTATCTCTTG
>JASDQU010258683.1:0-15790 GCA_032191745.1 Picea mariana | reverse complement strand
TTACCCAAACGGGGCCCACATGACTTTTGGCGCTTCATCTCCTAGGGTTAGGTTTTTGGATGTCTATGACTTTTGGCATTCTCGTCTATTGTAAAAAGGCCTCTAGAGCCTCATTGTAATCAGCTTCTCACGGATGCAAGTAGTAGCCACATCTCTTCTCAGAGATAAGCTACCAACGCCTTAGCTAGTTTATTTACATTCTGTCTGTAAGCATTTTTCAGTCATTTGTTATTAATGAAATGAAATCTTATTTCCGCTGCATCTCTGCGTTTATGTGTATTTCTGTATTTCATTGTGTTCCTACATAAATCCGGATCATTGTCAGCAGGAACCCTCATCATCTATATGAGATTTGGGTCATTCTACAATCGATCAATGACTCTTTGTGCCTCTGTCATCAAGAGAAATCCCCTTGTCTATGCTTCTGGTGTAAAAAACAATCCACTTCTCTACACCTTTGTTGTCTCTACCGCTCTAATTTCTTCCTTGTCTCTGTGGGCCTCTTGAGCCGATTACTCTATTGTTTCCACCTGTTCATCCACACTCGTGGCCTTGAACCTGATCATGTTTGGGTTGGCCATCCTTTGCACCACCTCATCCCAGTCCTGGGCGTTCTCTGTGAATACTTCATCCTCAAACTTATCATGAGCATATAGCCAGCAGGATGATACTTGCGAAGCATGTTGGGGGACCAGGCCTTTAGGGTCGTGCTTGTGGAATCGGCCTGTCGGGAATCTGAATTCAAGTTGGCTCAGCCCTTCTTGTTTGGATTGAGTAGTATCCTTTACCAGATAGAACCACACATGGAAACCATAGTGTATAAAATCATGTTTCTTATCTTTGACCAATGTGACATTATAGCCCTATAGGATGGTCTGATAACATATTTCTCCCACGACGAGCCAGTCTGGGACATAAGATGGTAGGAGATGTGGTGCTCTGGTGGCCCCGAACACCCTGGTGTATGTTGTGTGCTCGTCTAAGTACCAATGGCCTACCTTGGCTATCATTTTCTTGGTTGTCGCTAATAGCCTCTCCTTCCTTCAGTGTCTGAGACTGTTGTACACAGATTCTTAATTGTTTGGATATTATCGCTCCCCATTTGAAGCTGCTATTGGCGATTGCAACTGTGTATGCCAAAGGCATCCATGCTTCTGAAAAATTGGAGCAATCCTTTTCTCCATATAGTTGGCAGATGAGAGCCATGAAATATATGTATGGCTCCCTCAGATTAATCGTTCCATACCATCCATTGCTCTAGTTAGTGAATTTATTGTCCTCTTTCCACCATGATGCCATCAACCGACTGGTGTCATGGAGCTCATAGAATTTTACCACGAAGTCCGTGTTGAGCCTCTCCTCTGGGTCCCTGAGCTTATAGTACTTCTGGACTTTTTCGGAAGGAAAAATCCAACACACTCGCCATTCTCATCGTTCATCAAGCATTTATGCCCGTCTGTGTGGTTGATGAGCCACTTAGGACCTCTATGCAGGGGAAAACGGGGGTTTTGCACACCACCATGTGTAAATACGACTGTCGGATGTTGGGGAACACCTGGTCATCGAGCGCCCTTACATCCAGGTCATTGTGTGGGATATACTCCAAGAATTATTCTCGGCTAATTCTGTTGAAGAAATCCCCCCATTGTGGGAGTGCTACCTTAGATCTGGTGCTTGCCTATGTATCGCCAAAGGCCAAAGGCTGGACGAAAACTTTCTTTGTTGTTGTTTTGACGACAGGCTCTACCTTGGGGGTGTATTCCAACTGCCTTGCGGTACCCAGAGAAGAACCTTCACAAATCTCTGGTTCTTTCAGCTTTGGTGCTCTCGGTGAGCATCTGGTGGTTAGCTTTCTCGGCAACATTCTTCCTGCAACTAGACTGAATTTTAGAGACTGTGTAAGAAACCAGATAAACATATATAAATTATGACCAATGAATTGACAAGTTTGGATACATACCTCTGAAGCTTGTTAAACCTGGTTTTGATAATCAAGAGGATTAGTACAGTATCAAATTTCTCTCTCTGCTCCTTCGGAAGCTCTAGAATTCACTTTCGTGCAAAATGAATTTGTTCACAACGGTTCTAGAGATTTAAACAGGGAAGATCTTACCATGTCGCATCAGCCATTCAATTCAGGTTATGAGTGAAATTTCAAAAAATCTGTCGTCAGATCTTCATAGGATTTTAAACTTAAATTCATCGTGGAATGACTGTGGAGGCGTAAGTGGTAATGTGGTCTATCGACGATTTCAAAATGTTGTTGTCTAATCAGCGCACAGGGTAGTAACTAATGCGGGATCGAGCATTAAATAGTTCCTTAAATTTCTGGAATCCGATCGTATCTAATGTCGCAAACGTCCCATCGTACTGCTCTTCCAGTTGGTGGATCGGGGATCAGGATTGTGATGTGAACATTTTCGTTGATATCCTCTTGCAAAATCTCTGACGCCAATTGATCTTAGCGTACAGTGCTAACGTGGCAAGGATGACTCGGAGGTATGACTAGGACCTAGGGTACCAAAAAAATGACACGGGATAGAACTAGACCGTACGACCCTCTTCCCTGGTAAAGACACGTGGCGTTCAATACCAGTAATGTTTGTCTTCCTCATATTTACCAATGTCGAAGGGGATCGACTATCTCTCGAACCTTTATGCGAATAAATTACGCAAACCAAAACCACCTTTTGCTGATGCCGATGAGGATCGGTGCTCGTCGACTGTTGTTTTATGTGTGGTTCCTTTACTTAATTGAATCATTTCCGATGCCGAACCTGAGCGCATTGGGTGCAGTATTTGGTTGTCGATTCTTAATTCAGGCATTAAGGTCTTTTATTCATATGGTTTCATAAGTTCAAAAAAAACTGAATAGGTGATGAGAGTCATGAAAACAAACAAAGATAAAACATTTCCCAAAATGAAATCGAGTCAAACAGTGCAGAAAACAAGTGGTACCCAAAAAGTGAAAAAAATTGATAAGTCCTTTTAGGGTGTGTTGAGTGCTCAACAAATGGAAACTCACTGGGAGAAAGAAGAATATTTTTTCCTTCCTCGAGCTCATTCGATGTAGAAGATGGTTAAGAACTTAATTGGTTGTTTATCAGAGCCTCTTCTATCCTTGTGTTTGAAATTCCCTGATTGGTGAATCTGGGCCTACCTATGGGGTTTCAACCTTTATTCCACCTTTGTTTCCTGTAACCATGACCCATGCCCTCTTTTGAGAAGAGTTGAGTAAAGCATTCACTAGCACCAAGCCTTTTAGTTATCATCATTCACTTGCTACAATGTTTCTCCTCTACCAGTGAGCGTTTATAGCCCCCGACGGAGTCACCCCGACGTCACATACCTTGCTCTTCTACCGGCGAGCGTCCATAGCCTCGACAGAGTTATCTGCATACCCTCTCCTACTTTTCACCCATTTGATGTAATTGATTTTATTTCGGCACAATGCCCTGAGTGAGTGGGAGAGGAGGACGTCTGTTATTTGCAAAATGAGATGGTTAAGGTGAATTTTTGCTAGCTTTGTCTTGAGGTACATGTGGTCCTTTCCAGCTTACCTTCTTTCCATTTAGGCTTTACTAGACCACCAGGCAGACACTTCATCACTTTTCCAAGGTTGTTTATTTGCATAGGTTAGATAGAGAACTCCTTCCAAACAACCATAATTCTCCAGGCTCTTCTTGTGTTGTATGTAAGAATGAGTCAGGAACAGAGTTTTTTATACTGCATGACCTAAGGTCAACCAATGCCTTTCTGAACACAAACTTCAAAAGCATAAAAAGTACTATAACAAGAAAAACAAAAATGAAGAACCCCGCAATCAGCCTAGCAAAAAAAATATATCATGAAAACACACACATTTTTTATTTTCTTTTAACAGAAATATTGTTTTAGGGCTTGGCCATTCACTGGGAGGGCATCAGGTTCCCCCCTTAGATTTTGCAACCAATATGTTCATACTCCTATTTTCTCGGCTACTTGAAAAGGTCTTAGCCATAGATTCTGAAATTTTGAATGTTTTCCCTTTGGTTCATTCGTTTTGTCTCATTGCAGGACTAAGTCTCCTACTTCAAAATTCTTCTCTTTGCCCTTATGCTTGTCAAACCACCTTTTAACTATCTATTGATGAGCAATGAACTTTGATTTTTCTTTCTCCCTTTATTTTTCCAGCATGAGGAGGGTATCAATTATTTATTGTATAACCAATTAGGGTCATCCTCTAGAATCCTGAGCAAGCTGAAGAGATGGGAGATATAGCCTGTTCGGGAGAATGGCTTCCTATACATATACCATAAAGTATGGGGAATTCCCTATAGCTTCCTTGGGTGTTACTCTATCGGCCCATAAGGCATTATGAAGTGAACTGTGCCAATTTCTCTGGTTGTCTACAATTGTTTTCTTTAATATCCTCACTAGGTTCTTATTGGTTGATTATGCCACTCCATTCCCCTGTGGATAGTAGTTTGCAGAGTATCTGATTATGATTCAATTATCTAAAGAAAACTTTGTTAATAGGGTGGAAGAAAAGTAAGCGGCATTATCAAAAACAAGGACGGATGGCATACTAAACCTTGTGATCAGTTGTTGTTCTATGAATTGGATCACCACCTTTTCGTTCACATGAGTCAGAGGGGCAGCCTCTGCCCACTTCATGAAATAGTATGTTGCAGTTAGTATGTATCTATGTTGTTTCGAAGAACTCGGTGTAATTTCTCCTATGATATATAACCCCCATTGCTCTAATGGCTTGGAGATGGCCACAAGTTGGACTGGGAAAGTTGCTCTCTTTTCCCTCCCCAAGCTTATTTGACAAGTTTTAAAGTTCCTAGCGTATGTGTGAGCATCCCTGAATAGAGTAGGCCAGTAATAGCCAGCTCTCATTATTTTGTGAGCAATGGTGTTCCCTGCAAAGTGTCCACTTGCATGACCATCATGGAGCTCCTTCAGAACCTTGTCTGCATCTTCACGTTTGAGACATCTTAAAAGTACCCCATCATAATTAAAGCAGAAGAGAAACAAATTTATGAGGCGATATTGTGTTGATTTTAGCCTGAGAGCTCTCCTTTCCCTAGGGTTTAGGTTTTCTGGGCAAGTCCCATGATGCAGGAGATAATAAAATTTCCCATACCAAGACTCTTTCCCTGGGGATACATATGAATCTTCACTACACCATAATGCCAATTCATTCTCCCACCCGGGATCTTCATTTACTTGGTCCTAGGCTTCAGCTGCCAATTTACATAATTCGTGTCCCTTAACGAGTTTGGAAGGTTTTATATCTAGATCAAATTCTTGGACCACTACCATCCAGTTTCCTCTTCTTTCCCCCATCTCATGTTGAGTGAATAGGGATCATACTATAGGGTGAAGCACAATGACTTTGGTGTGGTTCTTTAGGATGTAATATCTGAAGTATTTCATTGCCTTGTATACTACATAAGCCTTCTTGTCTATATCTTGGTAATTTAGTTCGGCCCCTTGGAGATTAGTGCTCATGAATGAGATCGGGGCCTCATTGTTGTCATCATCCTTCTGAGTCAATACTGCAGCTAACAATTGGTTGGAGGCAAAAGTGTAGAGGAAAAAATATTTTCTAAAGTCGGGACTTCACAAAAATGGAGCTTGAGATATTGTAGTCTTAATATTGTTGAAAGAACTTTTTCGTTCATCATCCCACTTAAATTCAACATCTTTGCGGATCATTTTTTGTAAGGGTTTGATGGTTTCAACGAAATCGAGGGTGAACTTTCTCACAAAATTCATTTTCCCAAATAAGAATTGCATAGTCGTTTTGTTCTGGGGTAATGGAAGATGAGCTATAGCCCTAATTCATTCTGGGTCTATGCGAATTCCTGCTTGAGATATAATATGACCTAGTAGTTTCACTTTCTTGACACCAAAGATAGTTTTCTTAGGGTTTAAAGATATACCGTATTTCCTACACCTCTCGAAAATACACAGTCACAACGTCCAAATAAACTACTACACACTTGTTGATTAGTCCCCGAAATGACACATCCATGGCCCTTTGGAAGGCTTCCCCTGCATTGATTAACCCAAAGGGAATGAATTTATAAGCAAAGGTTACCCACTTGGTTCGGAAGGTAGTTTTCAAATGGTCTTCCTCTGAAACTAGAACTTAGTTATAACCTAAAAACCTATCCAGCAAGGAGAAAATCTCAGAACCGAACACGATCTGCAAAAGTTGTTCCATCGGTGGGAATAGGTAGTTGTCATTTTCTGATTCTCTGTTGAGGTTTCTGAAATCCACACATAGACGGATCTCCTCAGATTTTTTCCTGACATGAAACAAATTTGCTACCCATGCAAAGTGTCTAACCTGGAAGATAATTTTAGCATCTAGTAATTTCTTCAACTCCTGACACATGAGAGGCTCCAGAGATGGGTGGTACTTTCGGAGATTTTGTTGGAAGGGTTTTACCCCGATTTTTAATGGGATTGTGTGTTGAATGATACGAGTATCATAAGTCTTCAGATCTCGGTAGGACCATGCAAAAACATCTTGATATTCTCTAAAATTTTTGAGATATGCCTTTCTTTCTTCTTTAGATATTTTATTGTCGAGATTTATATTCTTAGGGTTCTTCAGGGTTCCTAGATTAATGGTTTCGTACATGGGACAAGAACTCCCTGTCTTTGTGTTCATTGACCCTTTAAATCTTTCCCTTAAGTCAAAAAGGTTTTCTAAATTGGCTACCCCCTTTGGTATCGTGTGAGACCTCGGTTTGTTAGTCGATAGATTTGTTTCAGGTTTTTGTACATGGGGATCTGTTTCTATTAATTGCTCCTGAAATATTTCATCGTCAATAGCCAGGTCTTTAAAGTTATCTTGATTGGTTAAAACTTTTATGATTTGTTCATCTCCTTCAAAGACCTTCCAATTAGAAATATTGTTAGGCACTGATGGTTTGTAGAGTATATCCATGGTGAACTGGGAATATTCTTAGTCTTCTAAAGGGGATATCCTTGAGGAAATGGTGGCCAGGAAATCAACAAGAGTGTTCTTTGTTTTGGGGATCGTTGTAATGTTGAAGGCTTCAAATTGTTCTATTAGTCTGTGCACTTCCTGTTGATAATTCCTCAGGTGGGGAGAGTTGCAGTGTATATTGTTCCTTACTTGTCTAACGATGATTTTAGAATCTCCGAAAACCTTTAGTTCTTTAACGTTTAAGTCTATGGATTTATTTAGCCTTTGTACTAGAGCTTCATACTCGGTGGTATTGTTTGTGCATTCAAATTCTAGCCTGCAGGACAGGAAATTTCATTTACCTTTGGTATCACTGAGGATACACCCCACTCCTGATCCCTCTTGCGACTTAGGTCCATCAAAGTACAAGGTCCAAAATTGTGAGTGGAAACCATCAGTTTATTTTTTCCTACCACTTCCCTCCTTTCCTCGTATCTGCTTCGTAGTTTTTAACAGAGGTTCTTGACAGAAGAGGATTTCTTCTACTGTCGTCGGAAAATTATCTTGAAAATTCATTTCGGAGTTTTGAGTGAGAGGGACATAATATGAGAGGGGGAATAAATTCTCGAAATCGGAGTTGAAGGAATAATTGCCTAGCACATGGAAATATTCCGAACAGGGTTCGTTGAGGGTTTCTAGGTCGGTGACAGTAAGTTTTAGATATATTTCCCTATCGATCCTGATCATATTCGTGTGTCCCTTTAATGGAAACCAAAGGTGAGCCCAATATGTACTAAAGTATATGTTTAAATTCTTGGACCAATCTCGACTAAGTAGCAATCCATAAGCTTCTGGGATATCTACTACAATGATGTCAATCACTTGAACAAATTTTGAGTCTGTCACCATTCTGCTCATGACATCCTTGAGTTCTCCCATAACATTCACCTGGGTTATATCCATTTGTATCACATGTTTATCACTTTTGAGAGGGACTGTGTTTAATGTATTGTAGATAGATAGTGGCATAACATTAGAGGATTCCCCCGATTCAACCAAAAAATTGTGGAGGTTTATGTTGAAGACTTCAAATGTCAAGAGGAACGGTGGGGCAAAAGGCTTTCCCTTTTTATCTTCAGAGCAAGCGTTCACAATTGGCTTACTTCTTAGATCTGTGAGGGCTGGATTTTCTCCTTGGTTAGTGCTTGTTATAGGAGTTTGTACTAACTTCAAATATTGTAACAGAAAGTCCTTTTGCTGGGGGATTCTACACATGTCCATGACCGATATATTAGCCTTCAATTTTTTCAAATCTTCTACTATGTTGTAATCTAGCTTGGGTGATTTTCATGTATGGATGTTTATAGGATTTCTTTGGGGGACAACAGATTATTTCGGGTGATTAGATGTTTGTTTTCCTCTCGAAGTGTGGGCCACGATAAGGTCGTTTGAGACCGGGTGACCCCTACTTTGCATTTGCACAACCAAGACCTCTGCGGGTGGTTCTTGAACCTCAAATAAATTATCGTAAGGCATTGGTAGGTCAAGGTCCCATATCATCATGGTTGTTTCTTTTGGTGGGTCAACTTCTTCCTGATCAACAATATTCATAGTTGAGCCGTTTTATTGTTCGGTAAGGGAAACCTCATCTAGAAACCAGTTGGCCATCAAATTCATGGCATGCACCCATTGTGGGCAGTCTCTTTCATAATGTTTCTCTTGGTGATAGGTATAGAAAGAGTTGGATGCTACATTTCCTAGATCGATGTTTAGGTTGGCTGGGGGAGGTTCAATTGCTTTGAATGATGGATTTATTTTAAAAAAGGTTTTATAGGGCCTCTAGCCTTGGTTTCCTTCCCCTACACTTCTTTTCATATCTATGATTTCGTTTGACAACTTCTTTATCATTCGTTGTAGGTCTTTTATGTCTCCACTTCCCTTTTCGGGACTTCGTTTTGTTTGTTTCCTTGGGGGTCTAGTCAACACAAGTCCTCTCCTTGGAGGAGGTTGAAATTCCTTCTTAACTAATGAGACCTAGCCTTCTTTACATCCCTTCATTTGGAATTCTATAGTTTTGTCTTCCTCAAAATTCTCAGCTAAGGTTGTTTTGGCAACCCTCTTCACAAACATGGAAATGGAAGGAGGAAGAGAATTGACGTATACTTCGATTTGTAACTCCAAGGTGGATTTAGATTCAGGTTGAAATTTTTTCAGGATAGTGGTGAATCATTGATTGAAGTCTTTAACCTTCTCCTTTGAACTCATGGTGGTGGCGAACAACTTAGCCATCAAATCTCCTATAGTGGTTTCTTCTGCAAATTTATCTAAAAAATCTTTTTGAAACTTCATCCAACTAGTTATGGACCCTACAGGCAAGTTAAAATACCACGTGGAGGCCGAATTCTCAAAAGTATAGGGGAAAATTCTGCATACTACGTCTTCATGTTGGACATTCATCAGTCTAATAGCTAATATGAATTTTTTGATATGGTCTTCAGGAAATCCTGATGTTTCTGGATCAAATTTAGGGAGTAAATTTTCTGGATGTCACGGAAGGTTATGTACTCGTCCGGGGATGGATAGAGCATCTATGGCCAACCAAAGTTGATTATTCTAAGGTGGTTTCCCCCTTTCTTCATTATGATCATTGTTATCTTCCATGTTGTCTGACTCTGAAACTGAGCATTTTGAGTTAAACCCTACTTCGTCAGAAAAATCGCCAGGCTCATAGAAGTTACCGGCTGGTGTTTCAGGGATTAGATTAAGGGGATGTTCGATTTCGGTGAGGGATAAATCTATTAGGTCTTCTACTGTGTGAACAAAAACCTGGTCGGGGGTGTCGACCACTGGTCTGCTTACTTTCTTTCTACGAGGAAGTAATGGAGCTAAGGGTAGTGCTCCAATTTGTCGGGCGTAAGCTCTTGTGATTCTTTTGAACTGGTTCAACTCCTCGTGGGGAAGAGCGTAAGGTATTTCAAGGAATAAAAGTTCTTCCTCTTGCTAGGGTGAATTACTCATTTCAAGAGTACTAAGTGTGTGTGGGTTGTCTTGGGAATAACTAGCCATGCATGTGGGTTGTTTTGAATCTACAGGTTGTGTGAAATATTATATCAAAAATATTGTCAGCCATTCATTCATTAGGCCATCCTTCTAGCGCCAATTATGTTGAGGGGTCCTAAATCCCTTTAACTCAACAGTAGGAACCAAACCTGCCACTGAGGACCAACTTGAATCTGCAACGTTTGATAATGGAATGGTTCTCCAGATCTTGCGATTTGACCAAATAATCGATGGGCTTTACTTATTGATTTACAGGATATCTTCTTGTGAAAAATCCTCCTTTAGTTTGAACGTTCTATTTTTTTGTATTTTCTCTTATAGGTGGGTCTGATAAAAGATAGGTGCTGGTATAAACTAGTTGGGTATAAGAAAAGGGGGGAAACTTAACTACTGAGGAAGGCTAAGCTCAGGATAACCCTTGCGCTCAAGCATGGAGACAAAGGTTTTCACACCTACGACAAGCCTAGTATTAATACATCAACTTGATGGTATTTCAATTATTGACTGAGATACAATTGTCAAAAGAAAATATACATGCAATAAAATGATGGCAAGAAAATTAGTTTCCTTAGCTCTAATCACTAATCACACATTAACCACACGATTTTATTTCCATCATTAGAGATAAGAACTGTAAAAATATTGAATCAACTAACTTATCAATAGATTCAAAAACTCTTACTCATTACAACATCCATTCATGAGATAAAGTCAGAAGTAATTCCTCCTTATGATCCAATCACACATGCCTTTGATGAAAACCAGAAACTTTTCTCTGGTCCTAAACAGGACTTCTCAAAAATCATCGACCTCTTATAACAGGTCAATCCTCTTATTTATAACAAATTATTAACTAAAAATAGCTATCAACAGTGCAAGATAAGTAAAACAAAACATCACCACATGGCGCTTTCATCTCTAATTATTCTAAGAGTCCTCAAATGGTTTCACTTGAGTGGATAAATATCTCATATTCTGACCATTTGACGAAAAGTTCCTTGCATGTGTTGGCATATGGGAATCTGTGTTGGTCCATCGGGGTTGAAAGGATCTCCTTTATCTCCACTACCCGTGCCCGATACTTGACTACTTTAACACTTAACAATTGTAACATTGTTCAAGCCTTGATCGGGTGCTCCATGAACTATTGTACTTGACTTGGCACCATGTTTGTCACCTTTGTTATCTTTGCAGTCCACGATGAGTCTTGTTCTACATGTAGTTTGACTATGTCATGCAAGTTGAAAAGTCCAAGGGTGCGCCAAATTCTGGGAGACCGATGTCTCTCATCGCCCGATTGATCTTGGTCCAACTCCTTTCGCAATCGGCCCATTACTCTTGGATCTCACGTTGAGGTTCTTGGGCCATCTTCACCTAGTATTCGACCGACTTCCTTATGCGGTCAATGTTGTTGTCCCTTAGCACCCTAATGCCATGCTCTTCGATGTCTCAACCCTTTTGAACCACGTTGATGTAATCAATTCTTTTCACCGCTTGGTGGGACTTCTCATACCATCTTTCCATGTCTTTTCATGTTGTTAGTGCCATAAGGGTGTCTTCTTGGAAATCAGCTATCCCTGCAGTGAAAAGGTGTCTCTCACTCGTGAATTTGTTGGACGTATCTTGGAACTCGCTTCTCAAAAATACTGTGGCTTGTGTGGAATCCTAATAGTATTCCGCCAAATGGCACAGATGCTCCAACTCCTTTAGTGCAACGGCCAACTCCTCTTCATCTTTCCTTTCTCTATCCAGGGTGGCATCTGTGATTTCCATTCCTGCGTCAATAATCTCAGACGTCTTGGCATGCTCTGTACTGATCAATTTTTCTTCTGTGGTGATGAGGATGGAATTGTCCAGATTAAGCCTCCTTTTCTTGGTGGTTCTCTTCATGATGGATTTCCTCTTTCGGTCGTAGGCAATTGCTTGGATATCAGTGACCTCATCCATAAGTTCGGGAATTTTCTTCTCTACCCAAGTAAGAGTGTTTCCCAAGCTCCTGATGGTGTATATTTGTTCAAGACTAGGTTCATGAACCTCTTTTGTATGTCTTGAAGGTTCGGCCTCTGGTTGTTTCTCATCGGGGGGTAAAGTACTAGTGAAAATTGATGAATCAGGGGTAAGTTCGGTACTTACTTGATAATCGGTTGTCGAGATACCAATTTCTTGTTGTGGAATCTCTTCCCCTTGTTCACCTGATCCTAGCTCATCCCTCGAGTTGTCCATTGGGGTTCCACGTATGTCGAGTGGCTCAGCATCCAAGGCACTTTCAACCTCATGCTCATTATGTGGACTGTTCTGACTTGGAGCATCGGGACCCGGGGTGGATGCCTTCTTAGGTTTTGTTTCCTCTGTTATTTTAACCGGAGTGACAAAGGACACCTCTGAACTCTCATCATCGTCGTAGATGGTTATTAGATTGAATAGGGGATTTGGTGTACTTGTTCTCCTTGATGTCCTCGCTACCTTGAGTTGAGCCGAAACTTCCCCTGGTGATCCGACTTTTGGTGTTGAAGGTGTTGAAGCTTCAAGGTTATCTAACTTGATGGTTTCTTCAATCTGTATCAGCTCTGGGTCACTTGGTCCTCCCCGACTTTTGATTGGGTTGTCGATAGGAACCCTCATCATCTCTATGAGATCTGGGTCATTCTGCAACCGATCAATGACTCTTTGTGCCTCTGCCATCAAGAGCAATCCCCTTGTCTATTCCTCTGGTGTCAAAAACAATCCCCTTCTCTGCGCCTATGTTGTCTCTACTGCTCTGATTTCTTCCCTGGCTCTGAGGGCCTCTTGAGCCAACTACTCTATTGTTTCCACCTGTTCATCCATGCTCATGGCCTTGAACCTGGTCATGTTTTGGTTGGCCATCCTCTGCACCACCTCGTCCCAGTCCTAGGCGTTCTCTATGAATACTTCATCCTCGAACTTATCGTGAGCATATGGCCAGCAGGATGATACTTACGAAGCATGTTGGGGGACCAGGCCTTTACGGTCATGCTTGCGGAATCAACCTGTCGAGAACCTAAATTGAAGTTGGCTCTGCCCTTCTTGTTTGGCTTGAGAAGTATCCTTTACCAGATAGAACCCCACATGGAAACCATAGGGTATAAAAGATCTTTTATTGTCTATGACCAATGTGGCATTATAGCCCTATAGGATGGTCTGATAACACATTTCTCCCACGACGAGCCAGTCTGGGACATGAGTTGGTAGGCGATGCGGTGCTCTAGTGGCCCTGAACACCCTGATGTAGGTTGTGTGCTCGTCAAAGTACCAATGGCATACCTTGGCTATCATTTTCTTAGTTGTCGCCGATAGCCTTGAGCATTCCTTCTTAAAAAGAATAAAATAAATGTGGACGATGAATTCATCGCAGATGAGTGTGTAAGATTTCTTGTACATGTTCTCCCATAACACGTTGAAGTAGACGTGGACCGAGAGATCTGCAACATGCCAACTCAAATTCATGTTGGCGAAGATGTTCCTTGTGCACATTACATCGAGCAGGTACGAAGCCATGTAGAAATTTGGTGCCTCTCCTTCCTTCGATGTCTAAGCCTATTGTACACAGATGCTTAATTGTTTGGAGATTATCGTTCCCCAGTTGAAGATGCTACTGGTGATTGCAACTATGTATGCCAAAGGCATCCATGCTTCTTAAAACTTGGAGCAATCATTTTCTCCATATAAACGACAGATGAGAGCCATCAAATAGATGTATGGATCCCTCATATTAATCGTTCCATACCATCCATTGCTTCAGTTAGTGAATTTATTGTACTCTTTCCACCATGATTCCATCAACCTTGGCTAGTGTCATGGAGCTCATAGAATTTTACCATGAAGTCCGTGTTGAGCCACTCCTTTGGGTCCCTGAGGTTATAATACTTATGGACTTCTATCAGGAGGAAAACTTTGATGCACCCGCCATTCTCATCGTTGATCAAGCATTTATGCCCATCCATGGGGTTGATGAACCACTTTAGGACCTGTTGCCATCCTTATACACACTTGCTAACGTGAGCTAAGTCCAACTCACTTAGTGTGTCCTCGGAGACACAATGTCTAGATTCTCAGTCCACACTGTCACCTTGACTGGAACCTCTTCCTTCTAGGCTAACTCCTAGGGAAGCCAAGGGGGGTTGTCCCTAGTTACTAGATTGATATTAGTGTTTAAAGTTCTAGGAGTTAGTTTTAATTTATTATAGGCTAAGGGGGAAAACTAGCCTAAGATGCTTAAGCAGCCAATGCAAAGTGCAAGTCTATTCTATATGTGAATCAACCTCTTTCCCTAAGTAAACTAAGACTAGTGCCTAAGGTTGGGCAAATGGGGTCAACTAAGGTTTGAGGGTGGTTTATTACAAAGTGTTTACAAATAAATCAAGTTAAACTACCCCAAACCAAAGCTTATACATACTTACAAAGAATTACAATTGTTACAATGTTTTACAAAAATACAAAGAGATACAAGGATACACAAATGTAAGTGAAACACACATGAACCAAGCATGTCCCAATAGCACTTACTCTATTGGACCGCCTTCACTGGAAACCACAAAAAGGACTCAAGAATCAAAGAAGGTGATGCCTCCCCAAGTAGGATACTCAACCCTTTCTTGATTCACACCATAAAACAAATGAACCAAGAGATATTCAATGTTTAATCCAATTGTTCACATAGACATAAAACATAAATCATAAAGTTGCTTTAAAGATAAATGAAGCAATGAAATTATCACCAATGTATTTCCTATCAATACATCTAATTCCCCCAACACATCAAAGGTGATCTATGCAACTAGATGATTAAGGAGTTTCTTAAAGATTTAGTAAATTTTAGTTCCCTCCCCCTAAACTATGTTTGTGCTTTAAGCTTCCTCCTCCCTTGGCCAAATGACTGTCGGGTGCTCAAAATAGTAAGGCAACAAGGCCCACCCTAGCTTCCACGGTCAACCCTGACAGTAAGAGTACTTTCCGGAAAGGATCCCCCCTACGGAATCATGGGACGGTCCTCCGCCACTTCCTTCCGTTGTTTTCCTCAAACCCGTTTTAGATGGTGGAGATGGCTGAATAAGGCCCCTAAAAGTTGCCTAAGTGTTATTATGACCCGCGGGTGGGTCTTTTAATGTGTTGGGTTGCTTTTAGGAATGATTTTAACACTTAAAATTTTGCGTTTTAGTGCATGGCCGAAAATGAAAAGCTCATATAAATGTGTTATGAGATGTAAATTAAAAGAGCATTTACCACATTAATACATAAGAGAAATGTTGCAATAGATGTAGCAATTAATCATGAACCATTCCACATATGTGCTTGAAAGAAAAAGTGAAACTAATGCAAGAACAACTTGCCAACCATAAAAGAAAACTTGCTTAGAAGAATAAAGTTATGAACGTGAGAGTTTAGATCATAAGGCAAGATAGCATGAATGTAAAGATTGTTTAAGATGTAAAACTGAAAATAAAATGCCTTAAACCATGAGATTATGCCACAATAGATGAAAAGAACATTAAGCACATATGAGCATCACATCACCATTGAGACATTTAACTTAAGAGTTAAAGATTTTACCATCATCAACATGTGTTAAGTGTTAAACCCATGTGAAAGATATAAGCATAAAAAATGAAAGATTCAACAAGTTGATGATTAAGATCTTAAACCATGTGTGAGATAATCATATGCTTAGAAAGTGAAAGTATAATAACTTATGACAACAAGTAGATTTGGCACTTAAGATAGATCACAAATTATTAAACCATTAGCAATGAAATCCAAAGCATATGAAATAAACTTGAACGA
>JASDQU010258681.1:0-15790 GCA_032191745.1 Picea mariana | reverse complement strand
CTAGTTAAAAACTGAATTATGATAGTTTTCCTATTATGTAAAGCTCGTGATTAGGTGTTAAAAAATTAAGTTTTAATTTAACTTAACATAAATTTAAGTTAATTATATATGATTAAATGAGCTTGTTAAATCAATTGAATAGCAAAACAATTACACGAGGAATAAAAAGAGATTACACTCATTGTATGAGAGAACTCAATCGAAATAAAATCGTATATTCTATATGGGATGTCAAATCAAATAATAAAGTAATAAAGTAGGTTTACAAAAGAAATTTTAAATATCTTTATGTGCTTTAAATTCGATCATGTGAGTATACAATTACTCGTGAATGAAATAAACAAGGTTATTGTCGTTGTATCACATAATTTAATTTATATATTCTATGTAAGCCCATTTATTTCACGTTTCCAATATTTGTTGTGTGGTTATATTACTTGTAATTAGCACTATCTCATGAGTCATCACGCAAAAGGGGTTTATTCCCTTTATATCAAAATGACTTCAATGTAATAATAATATAATTTTTTATAATTGTTATGTATATATATTTAAAACTTTAAGAATAAAAAGTAGCCATGGTCATTCTAGCAAAGACGTGCATCAGACGATAATGATTTGTTTATAATAGTTTTGTATGAGAAGACATACATGAAAGTATAATGATTTTTTCATACAAAAGACATGCATAAAAGTATAATGATTTGCTTATAATTGTTTTGTCATACAAAATTTTATTTCAGAATTCTAATGTCCAAAGTTTGTTCCAAATTTGTTGTTCAAGTACATTTAACAAAATTCAACGATGGAATAAAATAAAAGTATAATGATTTGTTTACAATGGTTTTGTCATACAAAATTTTCTTTAAGAATGGTAATGTCCAAGCTTGTTCAAGTACATTTAACAAAATTCAACCACGGAATAAAATAAAAGTATAATGATTGGTTTATAATGGTTTTGTCATACAAAATTTTATTTAAAAATGCTAATGTCCAAGTTTGTTGTTGAAGTACATTTAAAAAAATTCAACCATTGAATAAGATGCCACTACTCAATATAGAATAAAGATTGTAAAGTTTTCACATATACAATTTTACGTAAGAGTATAGTTATCCTTATTTGCGATGCTAAAATGATATCACTAGTGAAAATATTTTTTTCTAAATTAAGATCAAGGATATTATAGAATATGGCATTTCACTCCATGTAGTTTAAATTCTTCTTCGAAAAATTCACATCATGTCTCATAACTAAGGATGAGAATGGTGTAATGTGTTTTCTCATTAATTTGTTTTAATATTACAATCAGTTTATTGGCTTTGCATGATTAGTTATGTTTAAATTATTGAAGTGTGATCTATTTTATATAAATAGTCAAGATAAAAGGTATTTAATTGGAGAAATTTTAACCTTGTTTTTTAAACTGTTAGACAAACCAAATAAAAATAAAGATTGATTTTATTATTAATAATATAATTTAAAATAAAATTAACTAGAAAACTATTAAAAAAAAATTAATAGTGTTATAAGGAAAATCATTTTTAGAAATTTTTTGTGGAAAAAAATAATTTACAATTATATTTTATTAAAAAATATTAGATATAGAAACCACTAATTTATGAAAATATTAATAAGTGATTTTTATGAAAATATTAATAAGTGATTTTTAAAAAATATTAATGAGTGATTTTTTTCCCTTTTACATGTTAATATAAAAGGGTTTTGATAAAAACATTATACAAGCACAATTTACATAAAATATAGTTTATTTTATATATTCCAATTTTTTTTTCTTAAAATAATTGTATTTTATATTATTTTTGAATTGAATCAATAAAATTTGAATCATGTTTAAATATAGTTTATTTTATATATTTCAATTTTTTATTTTAAAAACAATTGTATTTTATTTTTTATTTTTAATTGACTCAATAAAATTTGAATCATGTTTTACCCACCTTTATGTTCTCGACAAATTTATTTTTCTTGTTAACTTAAGTTAAAAGAAATACAAATACCCCTTTGAAAAATAGTCATCCACCAATATACCTTCATCAAGAGCTTAATTACATTAAGGAACCAACCTATATAGCATTCCTTAATATAACTTTGAATAATTCTAGGAAAATTTATAACATGGGTAATAATTGTACAATCAATATGGGAACATGAAAAACATCTAAGAAAATATAACTCTACACAACGTGACGAGAAGTTCAAGAGAAGGATAAAGAGATGATGAGAAAAATATGAGCACATTTAAAAGATGGGGACTAAGAAGATCACAATGCCACGTATGAAAAACCAAACCCAAAAAGAAGTGTAGGTGATGCCTTGCATGAAGAACCAAAGCCAATAGAAAAGGTAGGTTTTGTTGACCTAGACATTGTTGTGGATTCTACAGACCAACCCATTGGATAACATTCTAGTCAAACAATTAGCTATCCTATAGAGCATCTAATTGGAGAGTCTTCATGGCATCTGATTGAAGAAAATATTCATAGTCTTTAGTTATATTCAACAACTAGATATTCAATTTATAGCCTTGATTTGAATTCCAATTTCAAACTTACATATTATGTCTTATATTTTAATCCATATTATATGGACACATTTATGAAATTGATTGGATTATGCAGGGATGGAATATAACTCGCACCTGATGGAACTTGTCCCCTATTAGGTTTCAAGAATAATTTGATGTTATAGTGATTTCCAAGTGGGTTGAAACATTTTAGAGAATTGGATCAAACATAAATAAGAAATTTGAGGTGTGAATTCCTGATTAGACAATGAGAGAACATGTTGGCAACATAAGTAGACAAAATTTTCACCAAAATTAGTTATATCATAGGTTCAAATCTTACATAGATTGGTAAAGAACAACAAGTTAAAGAGGTAGAAAATTTATTGGGTTTTTGAGATGCTAAACATGCAAAGACAATTGAGAATGCACTAGAAATTTAATTGAAAGCATTATCCTTGACTCAAAAATTAGGAAAAATCAACATACAAGTTGCTCATAGAGAAATTACAATTGATGTTGTCACACCATGCATTTAGAGAATTTGAATGGTGATTTTTTTCAAAATCACTCTATATTGATCTTAAAGGATATATTTATACAGGAGCATATATCACTACTTTAAGCTAAAAACTATTAATCCTTTCCTCTAAGGAGAATCACTTCTCACAACTTATAGGATTTAATGAATAACACTACAAAGGAATACTTAATTCAAGTTTTCCATAGAGGTAAATGATGAAGCTACATGTTGGATTATTATTTATAGGTATTGTTACGGAGATAGACTTCTAAAAGGTATTAAAGGTGGTAGAATTGTGGTAAACCCATTCTCATGCTATACAAGATTTGAAGAATTGATTGTTGTGGTGTTCATGTACATATGCATATGAGGACCACTATAAGCATGTATTGGACTAACACAAGCTAAAATATTTAAAACTTTACATTAAAACAACCATGACATTATAATGTTGAATTTTAGTTCTATAATCTGATCTATAGACTTCCTTGGATATTCCACTAGATTATTTCATCACAACAGATCTTGTGTTATGATGAAATATCTTATTATGTGATATTAGATTTATTCTCACTAGCTTATTGCTCAAATTTATGAAAATAACTAGAGTACAAAAATTAAAGAAAAAGAAAATTAACACACCATCCACAAAAATGAACACAAGATGCATCCTAGGAAACCTAATATAGGACAAAACCCAACTATAAGGTGAGGTCTATGATATATTCTCTTTTATTTAGTTATGAAATGCAAGTACAAATAAAGGGGGGCACTCACTATGTAATTTCCTTTGACACTATGGCCTGCATGGTTACTACATAATCTCCTACTTCTTTTGTTATGCTCTCAAAATCCCACTCCTAGATGTTCTTATCATCAATGAAACAAGTGAAATGCTAAATAATGGCACCCCTTTTCCTCCTAGCATCCCAATATTTAACATAGCTTGATAGTCGTCTAGGGTAAGGGTTTTTTCATCCTCAATGACCAGTTAGTTAAGATTTTGGACCTTCTAGAATATTCTTGAAATTCCTATATGACTAACCCCACATGTGTGAGTAATGGAGGCTGACATGGAATCCACTCATACCATTGTGGTCAACAAGGTAGGTTAACTTGATGGAGGAATAACTTCCACATATGAGCACCAATTGAGGTGATTTGACACCGTTGGAAAGGTCTTGATGTGTAGAACAATGTCAAAGGATAAGACCTATGCTCAAAACAAAATTGACCCCCAAAAAAGTTGTTTGATGCCTCAAATTGACCCTAATGGTTCCAAACATCAAATCTCCAAACTAGGACCGTCCCAAGGTTAATTTTAAGGATGGAAACTTACCTTAAAATTTAGAAACCTTTTATTGTGGCCACAACAACCCCCCCTTTCATTTTTATTTTATAAGAAAAAAGAAATCCCCCCCCAATTAAATTTGAGCTTTGATGCCTAATCGACTACCATTATAAGACTACTAAATGTTTTTTATCGACCTTGAGGGGGTTAGGGATTTTATATATTTATTGATTGTTTACGTTTGAGGAGGTTTGTCATAACCCATATTCTCTTTTATCTTGTACTTTTAGATGTTTTTAATTATACCTTTGATTTATAATGCTTCTATGATCCTTATGTGACGAGATTGACATGTCATCCTTTGAGACTTTTACATTAATTGGTTTTAATGGATTGAAAGATGTATGTTGATTCTATCTAGTTGCAAGGTATTGATGCTATGTTTTATGAATTGAAGAGGATTTAATTTTAAGGACCTATTGTTTCCTTGTGCATCATCTTGTAATATCATCTCACTGGATCAGGGAGACATGAATCGATGGTTTGAATAAATAGAATATTATTACTTTCTAATATCTATATCATACTTGTTGTTATCATATTCATGCTCAAGCTCTCACATGTTAATCAAGTTCCTAAGTTTAAAATCCATAACTAGAATCACATTATATTTGATTGTTTTCAAGATATTGAGATTAAATATATGCATCTTTCATGAAATTTGTTTACAACAGTTGGTTCATAAAACCAAGATTATAGATGACTTCTTATAAGTAATTCCTCCTTTTCATTTCCTCATTTTCAAACAAACTTGGTTCTTTTTCATAGGCTTGTTCTTGGCAAGGGGAATGACTGTAATTTTTATATTGTACTAATCAGTATTTTATTCCTAATAGAAAAATTATATTAAAATAAAATAAAGTGTACCCATTCCTGTAGACCAAAATTAATGTTGTTAAATTATCGAACAATTCAATTGACGATGCCACACATAGGGTTTTGGAGCACGTTATGAATATTCATTACCACTTAGAAAAATACAAGTAAACAATCTCTTGTGTGATATAAAAAATGTCATTACTTATCTCCCATAGGACAAGGAAGAGGCATTGAGGTAAGAGTGTGTTGTTCTAATCAGAAGTTCAAAAGTTCCAAATAAAAACATTAACATTGATGAAGTTGTTGTGTTTAAGAAGTTAAGGAGAAATGAAGAAATAATGGTGATGAGGGATAATAAAAAAAATGCCACAACAATCTTGAAAAAATCATCTTATGAAGACAAAATGTTGGAGAATTTACATAAAAATGGGAGTTACAAATAACTTAACAAATATCCAAGTGATAAAATCATGAAAAATGTGGTGTTGGTTATTAAAATGTCATCTATGGATGATCATTTAAAGGACAAACTAACCTCGACAAAATGTATGGTTCTATGAAGATACAAGTTACCCAAAATTCATAACGTTAATGCTCCACTAACACCAATCGTGAATACGATTGGCTCTCCTACATACAATTTGGCGAAATATCTTGCTAAAAAAATCAGAAGTCGGGTCGGTTTAACCCCCTCCTATGTCAAATACTCTTCACATATACTCATTGAAATCAAGGACAAAAGTGTTTATAATCAAGATCTACTGGCCAGTTTCAATGTTGTCTCACTCTTTACCAAAATTCTAGTAAATGATACCATCAAATCTATTAAAGATATTATTAATTAGGAGACTGTAAACTTGGTTAAAGTGTTCCTTAAATCAACATATTTGATCTTCAAAGGAAGGATCTATGAGCAAAGTGAGGGAGTAGCAATGATGATCCGAATTTAGGAGAGGAACGAAATGAAAGCAAAGAAATTACAACAAAATGCTCATGAAAATTGCTAGAAAGAGAGAAATACAACAATACTTGATTTCTATTAATGAAAGAATTGTAAAGAGACTGCAAAACTATAGAGTGCAAGACTCGCTAGAATGGTGGAAGCTTTATCGCTGGGAAGAGATGTGACGGCTATGCTCATTCAAAAGAAGATGATTACAATGAGGCTCTAAAGGCCTTTTTATGATAAACAGGAATACCAAAACCCTAGACATCCAAAATCCTAACCTTAGGATAGGAAACACCAAAATTCATGTGGGTCTTGTTTGGGTATGTTAGTACATTAACTTCCCGGGGTCGTAACTTTTGCATTCAATCTCCGTTTTAGGTGCATGATATCCCGTTGGAAAGGTATTTTTGAGGACTATGCATTATGTCGTCAAACTCTGACTTTGTCTACAACTGCACTATGGAGAGCCAAAAAATGGGACCCAAAATGGCCCTAGAAGTACAGCAAGATGTACTGACATGAAAAAAAAAAAAATAATCCAGTTGGATTAGGTGGGAGGCCACCAGTACCCACATGGAAGATGTGTAGGGATTTGTACAACCCGAGAAGTGTAGAACCCATAAATACAAATAAGTACAGAAGAACTTGTTGTACTAACAACTGACAAGAGGAGTCGGTTGGAATAGGTGGTTGGCCACCAATATCCACCTCGATCAATCCTCCCCCCTTAGGAAGAATTGGTCTCCATTGCGTTGAGTTTCTAGGGAAGAGGGGAAATCATTTTCTGAATCTGAAGCTTGGTGAGAGGTGTGCCTTGTTGGAGAAGTTGTGCTTCTTTTCTTATGGAATACTTTCATAAACCTTTTGTTGGAGGGGTTGAATTTGTTCTACCAACTTGTTGTCTCTAGGTTGTATGGGGCATTCTGTAGGAGCCATTGTAGGTGAAGAAGCAATATCTTCTATCTCTTCGACAATCTGTTTTTTCTCGATAGAAGGTGTTGATGCTACAGTGGCTGTAGTGGTCTTCTATACATCCTTTGAATAGACTATGAAGAGGATGAATTTAGAAATATGAGATATTACCTTGTGGTGTTCTTTTGGTGGAGCACTAGTCAGAACTACCCCTGGTATCCTATAGATCTGACCTCCCAGAGTAATAATGACATTGCGGGGTCTAGAATCATAAACATCATGATGTTTCCACATATATGGTTGGCCCAAAACAACATCATAGACATCAAGAGGGGAAATATCACACACTACCTCATCCTTGAAGGGATGGAATCTATAGGATAGGCGACACTACTTGCTGATGCAAAGATATTTTCCCTAGTGAAGCCACCCAATGTTGTATGGATGCGAGTGTGGTGTTGTCGACAACCCCAACTGTTTGATGACCTTAGCTGAGATGAGGTTCTTCTAGATTCCATTATCAATAATGAAATGCAATGGGGTCCCCTTCAACCACATTTGTGAATGGAAGAGGTGCTCACTATCTTCAGGATCTACTAGTTCTTCTAACTGAATTGTTGTGAGCGTGACAATAACAATGGGGTCTACATCAATGATCTATTTTTTTTAATATTTTCTGGATCGGATTGTAAATCCAGGTTCGGTTCTATGTCTTTGACCTCGACCACTAATGACTGTTTCGAGCGACAATCATCGGTGTTGTGCCAGGGGATTTTATGGAAGTCACACCACTTCCCAGTGTCATTCTTCATCTTTAATTTACCCTTTTTTTCTCGTGTCTTGGAATGTGTTGGCACCAAGCCAAAGAGGAAAGAAGAATGATCGTGGGAAAGAAAGCGTGCAAAAAACTGAAGTAAGAACTGGCAGAAGAGTAGCACACATGCATGCAAGAAAACATGCAAAAAGGAAAGTGACAGCTGGAGGAGGAGAAACACGCGTATGGGAGAAATACCTAACGTAAGAAGGGTTAGGGTTTTTGTAATATTCTGTAAAAGGATGAAGAGCCCGAAATGTATAAATATAGATACAAAAGTATCATATAGGGTTGTTCATTAGTACTTGTTAGTGATTCTCTGTAATGTTCTGAACGATATGAACTGATTTTGTAGGCTGTTGAACAAAGGAGACCCAAGGAGAGGTAGATATGAGGATTAGACTGTAGGTTGTGGAGCCTGGTGCGATCTAGTTCGCCTCACATAGATCTTACCTAGTTTTGTGGATAATTGTAAGCATGAGGCGCCGAAAATGTAGAACTATCATAATACAAGAGCCAAGAGCCAAATATTTATGGACGTAGCCCAGGAGGGGGTGAACGATGGTAACTCTCATGTAATGTGTTAAATGTATGCATGATTCTTCTTTCTTTCAACAATTCATGGTTAAAATTGATTAATGAGTTAATACATTGTTATGAATCTGCTTATACTTAACTTTAATTAAACTGTGGGATATTTGTATGTGATTCCAAGGAATAAGTACTCTCCCTTACGGCTCACGGTATCTGAACCTATCGGAGAAACCCCTATCCCCTACTCTTTCCTAGGTTGTAAACACTTGAGTCTTACAGCCGCCCATTTAAATCTATCTCGGGTGAGACTGGGCAACACTTTCTGGGCATTATGTTGCCTTCTAGTTTACCAGGAGGGCCGATAGTTTTAGAGGATTTGTTGGAACCCCAAATGACATGAACCCTGGTTCAATAACTCAGACAACCCAAGAAGTGAAGTGAGTAACCAACAAATGGTTTTGTTGTCGTATTAAGAGGAACAAGAAAGGACTGAGTAGATGAGATGGAATGAATAAAGAACCAAAGGAAGAGAAATGAATTGTTAGAAGGGGATGTTGATACCTTGGAACCCCACGAGAGAAGAAATCAAGGGCTGGTTGAGAACCACAGAGCTAGAGTTTTCACAAAAATACAATAGAAACCCCAGGATCACACCGCATAAATACATGGATAAATACGTATTTACAAATTTACATGAATTTTTTTTCTATGATTTCTCGCATCTACTGGAGCAGTGGATCTTAAGGTTAAAGGATAACCATGCGACGAACCGGATTAGACAACTAGATTGGACTCCAGTACAGATCCAACTGTTGCAGTAGGTGAACAACAAATTCACCCGCGTAGTCGATTTTTGGCGTGATAGTATTGTTGCAGGCTTTATCACAGAATTCGCGGTAGACACAAAAAAGTCATACAACACAGCCGAGAAAGAGTTCCTATGAGGACCTATAGGAAGGTACATTCGATCACTATATACTTCTATCAAGATACTGCTATATAACAAAGGTGTAATGACAATGGAATCAAATAGTTAGACTTCCCTGCATGCATGAGGGAAGGGGGGAAGCACTGATAGAGAGAGGAGGAATGGAAGGAGGGAAGGATACAGAGAAGAAGGAGGAGGAACCCTTGGACCCTATCTTGATGGATGATCACCAACTCAAGTGGATCTTGGCGTCATCAGGAACAATGCGTAGCGGAGAACCCTACCAATACAAGGTGAATACAAAGAAGAGAGCCGTATCCAAGAGAGAGGGCTTGGCTAGAGATGAGGAAGAGTTATAGGATCTCTAGGATGTGGAGAAGATTGAGGAAATCCTGAGCGCCGCATATGAGAGGAAAATAAGAGGCCCAAGAGTAGGAGGAGAAGACAAACATCCCTTCAATATTAATGTCAGAGTGAAACCCATAAACCCATGTGTGACCAATACACCAAAAAGAACACCACTGTTTAGACAGCCAAAGTTCGGAGGAAGTTTGACAACAAGAAGTACATCAACACAAAGGGAAACAACTGGAGGAGCCAGCTCAGGCAACCTTAGTCAACTATATACACCACACAGAGGAGGGAGTAGCTCGGTATTTAGAATGGAAGGACACGATCCTACTATCATATTACCAGAGTTTCAAGGAGAAGTAGCATAAGATCCTGGGAAGCATCTGTTTATTTGCACAAAGATCTAGGAAGCAAAGAAAATCACCGATGAAGACACCAAACTCGTGCAGCTAGCGATCACGCTAAGGGACCGTGCACTAGACTGGTACATGAGTCTAGACACGAACATTGTTCCCGGAATGGTAAGGACACTGGACGACATTAAGAAACTGTTGATCAATGAGTTCTAGAAGCCAAGCTGAGAGGATCAATACATGAATGAGATGATTTAAATAAGACAAAAACCAAGAGAATTGGTATGGGAGATTGATCAAAGATTCAAATGATTAAAAGGAATGTTAAAATACCTTATGACCGATATGAAACATCGACACCTGTTTGTCAACTCACTACTCCCACACTTAAAATATCCATTATGACAACAAAAGTTTCAGATGCAGGCAGAGGCTTTGCAGGTAGCCTTGCAATTGGAAGAGAATCAATACCAGTAGAAAGAATTGACTATCGAAGAACTGAAGGAGGATCTAAATAACATAACATTTCAATTGAACTAGAATAAGAAGAAGGAAAAACGAGAAGCAGTTTGGTGCACTACCTGCAGGACGAAAAGACACCATAAGAATGAATGCCCAACATTTGCACAGTATATGGCGACTAAAATGCCAAACCCACTACCATAGGGAGGATTATGGTGTGAAATATGTAAGAAACTGGATCATGACCCTTACCACTGCATGATGATGGAGAGATACCAAACAGTCCCCAAGACCTCATATTGCACCTTTTGCAAGTTAGTAGGCCATGACGACAAAGATTGTAGAACTATAGAGCTGATGCGGGAAAGAACATCAGACGCATATAGGGTACATGCATAAATGATGACTAGGCAGGCAACACCATAGTTCAATCAAGCCCCAACACCATACAACACAGTGCATCAATAGTATAATACTGTGCTGCAACCTTACAATAACGAGCAACCGCAGTACAACCCAGCAAAACCCTAGTACAATTCTGCACAGTATAACCAGGGACCACAGTACAACCCACCACGAGGTGACCACACAGCTTATAGAGGAGCAGGATGAGCTAGAGGAGGTTTCAAACGTAGCAGAGGACCTGTCACATGTCCCAATTGCCAACAACCAGGACATTATGCACGGGAGTGTCCACTACCACCAATGACTTGTATGTATTTTTGTGCATCGAACCACGATACGAAGGACTGTCTGACATTACCTGGAAAAATCCAGGAAAAAAGGAACCAAATAACCAGAACGTTCAGTGTATTTTAGCCAAAGCAAGGGATGATGGTCAGAACATCAATATAGTCACTTGAGGAGAAACGAAAACAGGGAATGAAACAGTTCGACAAGAACCAGAGCAGAACCAATGGATAAAGAAGAACATCGACCCCAAGAAGCAGTTCGACGCGCATAAGGAGAAGGAGATTTTTACAGAATCCCAACAAGAATTCCAGAAGGAGAACATTGTGCCGACCACACAACAGAGCATGGAAGCTTCGGAATACAAAATGCCGCCATCAATGGACCATACCAACCGAATACAACCTGAGGAACAAGTAAGTATGGTCAAAGAATTTTTGCAATCATGCATCAAAATGTTAAATGATCCTTCATCTGTCAAAATATTATAAAACATCCTAGAAAAATGTAGCGACAAGACGAAACAGAAGCCAGAATTGAAAACTGTCAACCACCTACACATAAGAAGAAGAACAAGCAGGAAATTTAGATAAAATGCTAACATTGGGGATTTCAATATGGGATATATTATACTAGATCTAGGATCCGAAGTGAATGTACTACCAAAAGCTACATGGCAATGCATGGGAGAACCTACACTAGGATATTCAATGGTTCAATTAAAACTAGCAAATCAACATAGAGTCCTACCAATAGGTAGACTGAAAGGAGTGATGGTAGACCTAGATGGGGTGCACACTAAGGTAGACTTTGAAGTCATCGAAATAGTAGACGTCACAACACCTTACCCGACGCTACTTGGTCTGGATTGGGCATTCAACAACCAGGCCATAATTAACTTAAAATCCAGAAAAATGACATTTGAGTTGGGGGACTACATGGTCATATCCCCACTCGACCCATCAGAAGGTGAGAGGTTCGTAGAACCCACTTGCCTGGATTTATAAGAGATCGGTTAGTTGTACAGAACAATTATGCATTATGTGGATTATATAAACCCAACTATAGACGGGGTACTCAGTTGGCAGAGAATTACTTCATGCACAACAGACTCAGACATCGGGTTAGAAAAATGGAAGCAAAGACTACATGAAGTATCCACAATAAGGTGTGCCAGAATAGACCACACAGTAAGGTGGATTGGCGTAGAAAACCAGAGATTGCTAGCACTAGATTTAGCATTAAAGGCTACACCCACCATATGGTGGGGTGCACACAAAGAAACTATCACAAATTGGTACCAATGTAAGCGATTACTGCGCATAAGGTTCGGCGTAGAACATACAGGTAACAAACAACAGAAATATGATGGACTAGGCACACCAGCAATTCACTTGGAGGTGTGTCAAACACTGTGGAAAATGACGCCACCAGAGGAATGGTCTCACCACTTCATTCATTCTTTAGAGGGCATACCATGGAATTGGTATATAGACAAGGAAATGCGTAAAGGAACCAAGACATGGGAAACACTAAAGAAAAACTTTACAGTCACTTTCTCATTTGACCATGAGAACCCCAACATAGACGTGGCCCTGAAACGAATCAGAAACATCATATTCATCGAAAAACCGGAAGTAGAAACTATCAGAGAGTTACATCAGCAAAATAAGTAGACAGTCAAGGATCTACTATCATGCTACCATGTACAGGAGGAAGCTTCAGATGAAGACGATCCACGCGATATTCAGATCGAAGAAGTCAAAGGTGAGAGAGATGTGGAAGGACCACCCTTAGAGTCAGAGGCCATCTCTGCACCAATCAAGGTAAAGAAGGTTAACATAGGGATTGCCAAGTGGCCCAACATGGTCAGCATTGGAGACTACTGGGACAAACAGACACTAGAAAGTATCACAGAATTGTTGCACGAATACAACGACCTTTTTCCTGCAACCTTTACAGAGATGAAAGGCATAGCCAGAGAATTAGGAGAAATGAAGATACTACTCAGACCTGATGCGAGACCCATTAAACAATGACCATATAGACTGAATCCCATATATAAACAAAAAGTTAAAGACGATATCGATAGGATGCTCGAGGTTGGCATCATCAAACCAGTCAAAGAATCAGAATGGATAAGTCCGATGGTAGTACAGGACAAGAAACATGGAAGAGGGATCAGAATATGCATCGACTTGAGGAAGTTGAATGATGCATGCCTACACAACCCATTCCCCACGTCGTTCACGGATGAAATACTCAAGAACATAGGAGGCCACGAAGCCTACTCATTTACCGATGGATTCTCAGGATATCATCAAATTAAGATAGCACAGGAGGATAGACACAAGACCATGTTTGCAACAGAATGGGAATCTTATCAATATACAATCATGTCGTTCAAACTAAAGAATGCACCCGTGATATTTTATAGAGTGGTCATCGCAACATTTAAGGATTTCATCCATCAATTCCTCGAAGTATACCTGGATGATTGGACAGTCTATAGCTTGTTAAAAAACCATGTGGAAGTGATACGACTGATGCTAGAATGAAGCAGACAGTGCCAGATATCATTGAATATCAAGAAATACATATTTGGAACACCATTTGGGATACTATTGGGACACATAGTATGCAAAGAGGGTTTTCTAGTGGATCCAGCCAAAATCGCTATCATTGTTAATCTACCAGTGCCAAAAATAGTCTGCCAACTTAGAGAAACATTAGGACATACATGATATTACATGAAATTCATCAAAGGCTACACGCAGATTACAATGCCAATGGAAAAACTGTTAAGGAAGGATACAAAGTATCAATGGAATGACAAGTGCCAACATGGTCTGGATACCCTAAAGGAAAATATGGTCATTGCACCCATATTGGTATTTCCAGATTGGGAGAAGACATTCCATGTACATGTATATGCATCGATGATAGCACTTGGAGCTATCTTGGCACAACTAGGAGCATGAGACTTGGATCACCTGATAGCGTTTGCAAGAAGAAAATTGTCATATTCAGAACAAAATTATAACACGACAGAAAGAGAAGGCCTAGCTATGGTTTATGAACTACATAAGTACAGACATTACCTATTGGGAAAACACTTTAAGATGTTTACAGATCACTCAACCCTGAAATACCTAGTCAACAAGCCAGTGTTGGTGGGGGAGAATATGTCGATGGTTATTACTATTTCAAGAATTTGACTTTGAGGTAACAGTTAAACCAGGAAAACAAAATGCAGGGCCTGACCACATATCGAGGGTCACAAACGGAGAGTAACCAATGAATTTAAAGGACAAATTTCCAGATGCACTGCTATTCTCAGTACATATTTTTGACGATTAATTAGCAGAGATCATCTAGTAATTAAGCAGATGTATTACGCCACAAGAATATACCACTGCGTAGAAGAAGAACTTGGCAGGTCACACAGCTGACTATCAATTGATTGCAGGACATCTATACAAGATGGGCATAGATAGCATCTTACGAAGATACGTACTAGCCCACGAACAACCAAGAATTTTAGCAGAAGCCCATGAGGGAATAGAAGGAGGGAATTATGCAGGAAAAGCTACTGCATAGAAGGTACTAGGCGCAGGATTATGATGGCCAATGATCCACGGAGACTCAAAAAAATACTGTCAGCAATGTGATGTCTGTCAAAGGGTAGGCAAACCCAATAGAAGGGACGAGATGCCACTACTACCACAAGTGAGACTTTAGGCATTTGACAAATGGATGATAGACTTCATGGGAACTATTAACCCACCAGCCAAAAGAACGAGGGTGAGATATATTATCATCGTGACGAAATAACTAACAAGATGGGCGAAAGCCGCACCAGTAAAATATTGCAGCGCAGAGACAATTGCACACTTTTTGTTTGAAAAGGTAATTACTAGATTTGGATGCCCAAGAATTTTGATGAGCAACCAAGGAACGCACTTCATAAACATCACCATCCAAGCAATGCTGGAAGAGTTTGAAGTTCATCACCAGAAAATCACACCATATCATCCACAAGCAAATGGAAGGGTAGAAGCCTTCAACAAAATTATATAAAACACATTGACAAAGATATGCAACGTCAACAGGGATGATTGGGATCTCAAGGTACCCACAATACTATGGGCATATAGAATCACATGTAAAAATCTAACTGGCCACACACCATTCAAACTAGTCTATGTTCAAGAAGCAGTAATTCCGTTAGAATTTTTAATACCCAACCTACGTGTAGCAGCCATTACACAAATGATAGAATGAGGCACAATACAAAAAAGATTGAATTAGTTACTGTCAATGGAGGAAGACCGAATCTTGGTAGGATTCCATCAACAAGTACAGAAATCAAGAGACAAATCTTGGCACGACTGCCACATCAAGAGGAAGAAGTTCAAGGAAGGATATCTAGTATTACTCTACGATAGTAAAGAGTTACAACACCCAGGAAAGCTGAGAATGCATTGGCTAGGACCATACGAGGTAAAAACTATCATGGACAGAGGCGCTGTACAATTAAGAGATCTAGCGCGAACAAACCTCAGAGGAATGGTTAATG
>JASDQU010258679.1:5247-15790 GCA_032191745.1 Picea mariana | reverse complement strand
TTGCATGGTCCAATATTTTTCATTTTCAATTTGTTATATGTTCCCCTTGGGAACCTTTCCTTTCTTAAGTGTGCAAGAATCAAATCACCAACTTCGAACTGAAGTTGTCACCTGTGTTTTCTGCTCTACGCTTATACTCCTAGCTTGAATTCTGCAATTGCTCCTTCACTTGGTTGTGAAGTTCCTTCATTACCTCTGCAAAATCTTCTGCACTAACACTTCTAGTTTTATTCTGTTCTGAATCTTTCAATTTAGAAACTCCTCTTGGTTGTATTCCATAAACAATCTAAAATGGACTTTTCCCTGTGTTTTTGTTGATCGAATCATTATAAGCAAATTCCGCTTGTGGCAGAATGTGATCCCATTGACTGTGATGTTCAGTCACTAGGCTCCTTAGCAAATCTCCCAATCTTTTGTTCACAACTTCCATCTACCCATCCATCTGAGGATGATACGCCAAGATAAATGACAAATTTGTCCCTAGCTTCTTCCATAAAGTCCTCCAGAAATGTCCCACAAACTTGGTGTCTCGATCCGAAACTATGCTCCTTGGTAAGCCGTGAAGTCTAACAACTTCCTTGAAAAATAGGTTCGTGATGTGAGTTATGTCACTGGTTTTATGGCATGGTATAAAGTGTGCCATTTTAGAAAATTTGTCTAACACCACAAAGATTGAATCAAACCCTCTTTGTGTCCTTGGCAGACCCAATATAAAATCCATGCTCACTGCATCCCACGGCCTCTCAGGTATGGGTAATGGATGATATAATCCTGTGTTCTACCTCTTTCCCTTTGTGTGCTGACAAATTCTACATCTATCCACAAACCTTTTGACATCTATCCTCATCCATGGCCAAAAATATGAGCTATTTAATTTTGAGAACGTTTTATCATGACCGAAATGTTCGGCCAATCCTCCAATGTGTTTTTCTTTCAGTAGATTCTCGCTCATGGAGAATTTTGGAATACATAATTGATTGCCCCTGAATAATAATCCATCATGGATCATATATTCAGTCCATTGAATTCTGTCCCTGAGAATTGGATTCTCAGATGCTTCATACGCCTCTTTGAAATATGGATCATCTCTGTACATGTCCTTGAGGTTATCAAAACCCAATGTTTTGACTCTAAATTCTTGCATCAGCAAACATTTCCTGCTCAAAGCATAAAAAACTTTGTTAGCAGTTCCAGAAATATGTTTAATTACAAAAGTAAAATGCTGCATGTATTCGACCCATTTAACATGTCTTTGGTTCAACTTTTCTTGTTGAGTTACAAATTGTAAAGCATGATTATCACTGTACAAAACAAACTCTTTAGGAACCAAATAGTGCCTCCACTTCTTCAGTGCTTGTATGACCGCATAAAATTCCTTGTCATATGTGGAGTACTTAACCTTCGCCTCATTCACTTTCTCACTGAAGTATGCGATTGGTATGTCATCTTGTCTCAAGACATCTCCAATTCCAAATCCGCTAGCATCACACCTGACCTAAAACGTCTTACTGAAATTCAGCAACACCAGAATTGGTTGTTCTATAATCTTCCTTTTCAACAAATTGAAACTTTTCTCTGCTTCTTCTGTCCAGTGAAAATATTTATGTCTTTTCTTCACTGTTTCCATCATCGGTGCACTAATTCCACTGAAATCTCTCATAAATTTCTTGTAGAAACTAGTCAATCCATGAAAACTTCGAACTTCAAATATACTCTTCGGCAATAGCCAATTCTTAATCACCTCCACTTTATCTGGATCCATTTTCAACTTATCTGCTGAGATAAAAAACCAATAATAAATGAGCTCTGTCTTCATGAATGATAATTTTTTCATGTTTATCAGCAACTTTTCTTGCTGCATTTTTTTCATCACTATAGCCAAATGCTTCAAGTGCTATGTTTCTGTTCTACTGAAAATCAGTATATCGTCAAGATATACAATGATGATTTTTCCTATAAACTCCTTCAG
This sequence comes from Picea mariana, assembly GCA_032191745.1. Lineage (NCBI taxonomy): Eukaryota > Viridiplantae > Streptophyta > Pinopsida > Pinales > Pinaceae > Picea > Picea mariana. The sequence goes on along the minus strand of JASDQU010258679.1, from coordinate 13,821 downwards.
GACTTCATTCATCAATCTCATGAAAGTACTAGGTGCGTTTGTTAAGCCAAATGGCATAACAAGCCATTCATATAGCCCTTCATTTGTCTTGAATGTTGTCTTCCATTCATCACCTTCTCTCATTCGAATTTGATGATAACCACTTTTCAAATCAATCTTTGAAAAAAAAATTGCTCCACTCAAGCAATCCATCAAATCATCTATCCTTGGCAATGGAAATATATACCTGATGGTAATCTTGTTAATTTCCCTTGAGTCTGTACACATCCTCCAGCTTCCATCTTTCTTTGGGCTAAGCATTGTCGGAACAACGCATGGACTCAAGCTCTCTCTAACCAATCCCTTGTCCATTAAGTCTTGGACTTGTCTCTTGACCTCTTCATTCTCCTGCAGCGTCAATCTGTACGCTGCTTTGTTTGGTAAACTAGCTCCAGGTATAAGATCGATGTGATGACTTATACTCCTTATAGGTGGCAATGAACAAGGTAGTTCGTCCATGACTATATCAACAAATTTTTCCAATAAATTCTGGATTTCTTTGGGTAAATCATCCATTCTCGTGCTAGTTAAAACAATTCTAGGCTTCCTGACCACAATAAATTGCATATATTCCTTCTTCTTAACCTCTGTAAGAATTTCATTCCCACTCATGAGAAGTACAGTGTTGCTTACCTCTGGTTTCACTTCCTTATCTTTAATTGGAAGTAACATGTGAGTTCTTCCATTCTTCTCCAAGGTGTATGTGTTTTTTCTCCCATCATGAATCACATTCCTATCATATTGTCATGATCTGCCCAACAATAGATGACAAACATCCATGGGAATGACATCACATAGTATTTCATCCTTATATCCTCCTATTTTAATTTCAACTAAACATTGTTTAGTGACATTTACCTGGTGTCCTTGTTGTAGCCATGAAACTCTGTATGGGTTTGGATGTTCAATAGTCTCCAGCTCCATCTTTTCTACCATCTCTATAGAAATGAGATTTTCTGTGCTACCACTATCCACGATGACCTTTCATACCCTGTCTTTGGTCTTGCAAGCAGTCCGAAAAAAGTCTGTTCCTTTGGACTGGATTCTCCACCTCCTTCTCTGGCGTTAAGAGAACTTTTCTCGTCATCAATAAACTTCCACCTTCAGCATATTCTTCCTCAACATTCTGTCTTTGAGCTTCAACAATGTGAGTTTCACCACCTTCTTTCTTCTTTTCTGGACATTCATAAAATTTGTGTCCATTCTTTCCATAGGTAAAGCATTTTATTTCGCCACCTCTTCCTCTTTCTCTTCCTTAGGTTCGAGGAAAAGTATTTCTGTCTGCATACTGTCCTCTCTATGAGCTTCCACCTCTATCAGTTTGAGTTTGAGGTTTCTTCCACTCTTCTTTAGGCTTCTGAGTCCTATCTTGGACAACTGTCTTGCCTCTGGCTTGACTTTTGCCTTGTCGTCTTTGAATTTGCTTTTGGCTCAGCTTCTCTTCAGCCTTCAGATCCATTTGATAAGCATCTTCCACCGTTCGAATGGTCATTGTGCTCATCTCATCCTGAATGTCGTATCTCAGACCATTCATGTACCTGGCAACCTTTTCATCATCATTTTCCTGATGACCTTCTCTAATGTTTATCCTGTAGAACTCTTCAGTGTATTCTTTCACTGTCATCAATTTCTATCTCAAGTTTTGCATCCTCCGAAACAAAGTAATTTGATAATCCTTGGGTATGAATTTTTCCTTCATCTACGCAACCATTCTATCCCAGCTCTTGACTTTTTGCTTGCCTTTGCAGCGTTTGTCAACCTGCGGTTCATCGCACCATAATGTTGCATGCCCTTTAAGTCTTGTGACAACATGTTTGACCTTCTTATCTTCCTCAACATCCTCATAGTCAAAATATTTATCCAGAGTTCTAATCCAGTCTAAAAGCTCTTCAACATCCAGGTTTCCATCATATACCAGAATGTCCATTTTTTCTCTGGCACCTATCCTTGCAACAGCCCTAAATAGGCATTCTTCTACTGCAACTTCTTCATTTCCAGCTTCATTTTCACTTTCAGATTCGTTGATATCCCCAGCACCAATTGTGCACCTCTGTGTTGTCTCCATGGCATCAAGCCTAGCACGTAGTTCATGCATCTCTCTTGCCCCTGTTGGATCAGGTAATTGCCTACCCCTCCTTCTTGGTATTTCCCTTTCCTCTGGTGGATCGGGTGTTTTCCTATCTCTTATTCTCAGCGGCATGGATGAAAATATTTCTTGTCCCTGCTACAGAAAGAAAAGAAATTTTCCTAGGCTCTTATACCACAACTGATGCAGACCCCTAGACCCACAGGTCGGGACCTGCACAGGATCTTTTCTTTTCATCCCTTAAGCTCGATTGGCTCTTCTATTTCCCTTTCGGGAAATCTATCCATAACAAAACCTTGAGGAAATTCCTCTTTTATTTTGGGATACCGTACTTCGCAAATTCATGAATCTTGTGGTTGAGCACCTTACCTCTTCGACCTCCAAAACCCGAAGTGATAACACTTGGCCTTTTCTGAAGTCAATTTTGGCTTTTCTTCTTTCATGAACTCGGGAATTGCGATGACGAGAAACTCTACTCTCGACCCCTGGAGTCCCGAACTTCCGACTTCCCATTTACTGAAATGCACCTGTCCCTACCTTCCCTTTCTCTTTCGCATTTTGGGGTTTCAACCACCGAAATGCGCTTTTACTAAGTCTCCGGGGTTCTCAAACCTATGAACCTCGAAATGCCAAAATGATGTCGTCTGAAATCCTTTCGGACTTTCGCATACTAGGTTCTCCTCTTTACTACATCTATTCTCTCATCAACAGGACTTCCAATATGTCGAATTCCTAAATGTCAAACTGGTACTTCTCCTTTCGGCCTTTCACGAACCTGTACAAGAAGCCTCCTATCCTTCCACGTGTCACCTCCTCTTTGTTTCGAGTTTTCGGGTATTGGGAATTTGGAACTCTCAAACCACCTTATGTCTTCGAAATCCCCGATTTCCCGAATTTCGATTTTCCTTTGTTGCGACTTCTAATTTTGGGTTTTCTCCCCCGCTGTGTCCCGATCTCTCTCCCTCAATACTCCCAAAACCCCAAACTCTGAAGTTCCAAAAACTTAACTTGCTTCTCCTTACTTCCACTCATGAAAACCTTCTTTTCGCGTTTCGGGGGTTTGGTCAGCCAAGAATTTTGTCTTGCACTTCGGAATCCTGAACCCCAAAATGTCGAAATGATCTAACGTCCCAATAAGTCAAGATCAACGACCCCTTATCCACCTTGCATCTCCTATAGATCCTACGGCTCTCGCTATTTCAGAAATCTCCCTCAGAGAATTCTGACCATCCAAATTTCTTCTTCAAAGATCTCTGGTTTGAAATTGACCCTGCGACTCTCTTCTGGAACCTATCCTTTGCATGATGGCTAAAGTTCCCTTCTTCTCTTCAAACCCCTTGAAGACGCTAACTCTCCTAAGATTTATTTTTCCAACTTAAATCTCCTATGAGATTTCTGCATGCACTCCTTGCGGCACTTCCTCAAATACGCTAAGTATTTGAGTTCTTTTGACTCTATGCAACTCTTTGCGACAACAGTCTTTCAATCCTCTCCTTGGTTGATAAGATATGAACTTTGAACCAGCCTGCGCACCCTTGCAGGGCTCCTGTGCCTGACTTGCACTTCTACAGAAAATGAGAACAATGGTATCCCTCCTGAGCCTTCAAAGGTGAACTCTGAACCTGTCAATGCACTCCTTGCGGACGCTTCACTGCACTCCTTGTAGGAACTCTGACTCAAGAAGAGAAACAATTGAAACTCATTTCCTTACTCTCTCAGACTTCATACACTTAACATGAAATCATACATACATAGCATAAAAGCAAAGGTATAGCAGAAAGAGTAAAACACCCATAAGCATAACATTCAGCATGTATACACAGAAAGTATTAGAACACCATGAATCTGAATCAAAGCTTCATGTATATTAATTTCAGAACTTCTGTACATGGGTTCTTCTACACAACTCTCTACTTCTTCTCTTCTCTTTTCTCTATTGATCTAATTGATCCTATTACAATGATACAATATGAGGGTGTCTATAGTCATTTTCCCTCCAGCTCCTAAAACTGTCTAATCTATAATTTAAATCTACCTACTTATATTAATTAAGCATCAATGCCTCTACACCTTACAAATGAGAGCGAATCGCTCAAGATATGTTTACAATATGGAAGTATGCCCTTCTTAACTATTACATTAAAGTCTATGCATCCAAACTTTCAAAATATTGCAAGCAATTTTAACATGTGCCAAAAATACAATGGCGTTTGTCCCACGCCCGCTCGCTGTTGGCGATGCTCCTGCATCACCTTTGTGTTGGAATGTGATGCCTCAGGGTAAGGAATTGGTGTTTTCCTTATGCAAGAGGTTTGACCTTTGGCCTTTACCAGCAAGAACCTATCTGAAATAAATCTGGGCAAATCCATCTGTGAAAAGGAAATGTTGGCTATTCTGCATGTCGTGGATCTATGGCATCCTTATTTATTGGGGCAACAGTTACAAATTAAGACAGACCATTAAAGCCTCAAGTATTTTCTGGAACAACGCATTTCCTCCCTAGAACAATAAAAATGGGTGACTAAACTCTTTGGATATGATTATGAGATCATTTATAAGAAAGTCAAAGACAATGTGGTTGCGGATGCATTGTCCCGAAAATATGAATATGAAGGATCCCTTTTTTCTCTTTCATTCATTGTACCAGATTGGCTCCAAGTCATTCGCCAGGAATGGCTACAAGACCCCAAAAGTTCGCAGTTGATCCAGCAATTGCAGTCCAATGCTCCAGCTTCCCCAGGGCACTCTTGGCTCCATGAGGAAATTCGATACAAAGGTCGTTTGTATTTAAGTAAACAATCAAACCTTAAATCCACGGTACTTTCTGAGCTTCATGCTACACCCATAGCAGGGCACTTCGGGTTCACCAAAACCTATGACAAGGTCAAAAGTTCCTTTTTCTGGGATGGTATGAAACATGACATTTGTAATTTTGTAGCTGAATGTGACATGTGTCAACGCAACAAGGGAGAAATAGTCAAATCGTTGAGCACACTACAACCGTTTCCGATTCCACCTGCTATTTGGAAGGATATCTCTATGGATTTTATTACCAACTTACCCAAATTGGGAAATAAATCCATCATCATGGTGGTTGTTGATCGCCTTTCCAAGTACACTCACTTCTACGCCCTCCAACACCCGTTTAAAGCATCCACGGTGGCTCAAATCTTCATGGATCAGGTCTTCAAGCTTCATGGCATGCCACACTCTATTGTTTCTGATCGCGACCCAAATTTGACAAGCAATTTTTGGCAAGAACTGTTCAAGATACAAGGCACTGAATTGTATCTTAGCACAGCTTATCATCCCCAAACTGATGGCCAAACAAAAGTTGTCAACAAGTGTTTGGAAACATATTTGAGGTGTTTTGCCTCGGAAAAGAAAAATTAGTGGGCTCAATGGTTACCCCTAGCTGAATGGTGGTACAACACTTCATACCATACAGCTACACGCATGACTCATTTTGAAGCAGTATATGGACATAAGCCACCTTCAGTTCTCTCATACTTACCGGGTGCCTCAAAGGTCCATGCGGTTGACCTAACACTTACAGCTTGAGAGGCCATTCTCCATACCCTCAAAGAGAATTTGGTCATGGCACAGAATCTCATGAAGAAACAAGAAGATCAAGGTCACTCTGAACGTCAATTTACAGAAGGGGATCAGGTGTTTCTTCGACTGCAACCTTACAAGAAAACTTCCCTCAAGGCGGAGCATTGTCATAATCTAGCGCCCAAATTTTATGGTCCTTATAACATGCTCAAGTGTGTGGGACAAGTCACCTATCAGTTAGCTTTGCCCAGCCATTCAAAGCTATATCCTGTTTTTCATGTTTCATGCTTAAAGAGGGTGATTGGAGCTAAGTGCCAAATTCAAACCAACCTTCCAAAGTTAGCTGAAGAAGGATCCATTTGGCTACAACCAGAAGAATTTTTGGACTAGCGTGAGCATCACCTACGTCATAGAACCATCAAGGAAGTGCTATTCCATTGGAAAGATACAACTCCAACAGACACCACTTGGGAACCAACTACCATTTTGCAACTATTTCCTCATCTCAAGCCTTGAGGACAAAGTTGTTTTTAAGGGGGCGTACATGTTAGGGTCCTAACCCGCACATAGGTAGAACAATATATTCGGATGTAATATAAAGGTCAATATTAATAATGCCTTTCAATAAAATAGAATAAGGTGGATGTAAGAAGACCTAATAGAAGCTTCTGCTTCTACAAAGATCTTCCTCTAGATGCTTCCTTTTAGTATAAATAGGAGTCGAGGGTATGAGAACCCTAGCTTGGATATTATTGTAATAGAGCTCTTCTCAACTGGAGGTTTCCCCCTTGAAGAGGCCCATGAACATTTCTTTCAAATTCAAAGTGTTATTTCTGTTGTTATTCTTATATCATTTCAGTGTTATTGTGGTGAATGTTTTGGTTATATTGTTGTTATTCTGCCATTACTAGCATTTTATTTCTGTTCTGCATACATTTTATATCTGGTATGTTACACACTATATGGAGTGGCATTAGCTTCATTATCTCAGAGGTTTACTCAAAATTTCATAAGGGATATAAGCATGCATATTTTCTTTATAATCATTTAACTCATTATTTTTCACAATCATTCTCATGCAATCCTCAAAGGCATAATCATGTTACCTTTTATCATGACAACATCGCATCCCTTATCATTTACTCTCTCATCCATTTGTATTATATTTTCCATAGGAAACATAACACATCCTCCTCAAGCTATTCTTCAAAGCAAATAGTCACGACTCTTTAAAATAGAGTCAGCAATGCATCCATGGTATTTATTCAACATTGGCACGTGAAATTATTGGCTTACATTTCACTTATTGAGGAATACATATCATACCTTTAGTATACATATACTCATACATCATACATGTGCATCACTTACACATTTTTACATCATTCACTCATATCTATTTGGTCTTAATATCAGTCTTCATACAGGGATACCTTATGACGCCTTCAATCCATGTACTCAAGCATATACCAAAATGGATAGATATTCAACTTACAAGTCCATTGCTTGCACCTTTTTCCATGGAATTCACACACATGGATATTTCAACTTCCATATCCTTATCCTAGAGATCCTACATCCATTCTTATGACAAGTCTCATAGGAGTAGTCAACACTATGCATCCCTCTCTTTTGAGAGCTTACAGTCATTCACATGGAAAGTCTCGTAGACATATCCATAATTATGTTTCCCTTTCTACATGACAAAAACCATCAAGAAAACACTCTTTCCTCAACTTCTATAAAAGTATTCCACAACCCAGAATTACAATATGGGCAATTTCAACAGTGCCCAAGGCAATGGACAACCAATCTAGATTCTCTTCATGCCTCAAACAATTCTTGGTCAATAAACCTTTTTATCAAGGGAATCATTTCTTAGATTCCCTCTCGCTGCTACTTGAGCATACCAAGCCATACATATATGGCTACCATCCACCTCTGGATGTCAACCTGGCCCATTGGTCATATTGAAGTACCCCAACACTTCATTTACCATATTCATGATCAAAATTTCATTAACCATTTTACCTTATCTTCATAAGGTAGTATGCAATCAATACTATCAGTACTTTACTTATGCTTCTATAATCAGATCATTACTAACCCTATGATATATGATATCACCATATTTTACATCCAATAATAGACTAAAACAAGTCTATATGCATGTTATATGCATGGTCAATCTTTTCCATATGCATTCCAACATATCCTCGTGCACCAAGCATTTCTCTTATGCATGTAGTGTAGATACATTCCACTTTCTTATGTCTTGCATAGACACGCCCTTAATTTAATAGGGATATCAACTCAACACAACCATGATCTCCTGATCTTGCTCATGTCACTTTACTTCTTTCGTGAAGGTTATTCTCAATCTATAGGGTTCCTTTTTACTTTGTAAAAAGGGGATTATCTCAATAGCAGGTTTTTCAGTTATTCACATCTAATCTTTGTTATTATTTCCTATCAGCATAATCCCACTCATGTTGGAGTGGCTATAATTCCCCCAAAGCAATGTTATAATTCTTTTGTGGTAATCCAACATGATTCAATTTTTGTTGAGTAAATTCCAAAAAAAAGCTCAATGTGAAATCCTTCTCCTCAAGGAGCTTATGCGAATAATCTCCTTACAACAGTAAACACTTTCAACAGGCTCATCTTAGCCTTGGTAAACTAGTCTCATGATTGTTCTCCAACCCATTATGTCCCATTGTTTGAATCATTCTCTGATAAATAGGTTAGGGTAGGTTTCCCTCCCCCTTAAAATGTTTCTAATACAAATTTATTCAAATCTTTCATGAGACCAAGTAGGCCAAGTGTTGTTTCCTTCTCTGATACCACTCTGTAACACACCCAACCCCCTAAGTTTATTTTAATGGATGGGGTAT
>JASDQU010258677.1:403-13001 GCA_032191745.1 Picea mariana | reverse complement strand
TTAGGGTTTTCATTTTCAGTTTAAAATCAAGATTTATTGTTTTATGACTATGCAATTTTAATCTTAGATTTATATTCTACTGTCTCTGTCTATTTACTGTTCTGTACTTCAGATCTAAAGGAATCTTGCATACAATTTTTGAAAAGAGACTGTTGTTTTTCACTTACCCTAAAAAATCTAACATACACACCAAAAACACCCACTGTACTAAATGGCTCTTCGTCCAGTAACGAACATAACTCCAACAATTGGGCAGTAGTAGCAAGGAACCCAAAATAGGGTAACCACTAGAACAAGCTCAGGATCATTGACAATCGGTTCCCAACCATTATTGCTGGGTTCAGGGGCATTCTCGGCCTCAAAGATGGCAAGCGCAAATGTAGGAAACTCATCATTCTGTTGGGCTGGGTGGTCATTTGTGCCGAATCTCCCTTCTCTCTTTCCTTGCTTGGCTAACCTGATAACATGGTAGACCATCATAGATCTCTGTCACTACCGAGAGTTGCTTGGCCAACCTGATGACATGGTAGACCATCATAGATCTCTGTCACTACCGAGAGCAAATTGAATGTGCAGGAGAGGTTCGAAGTGGCTCTTTGCTCATATTGCAGAAGGCCCCTCCCTATAAATCAAGAAGATGTTGTAGGTGGGCCACATCCGTTTCCACATTCTGAATTCGTATGAGAATATGCATGTACAAGTTCGCACAGATTAGGGAGTTGTCATACCAAAAGAAATGTCTAGAAGAGTGTGTGTGTTTAAACGAGGCATAATTTCTTTTTTCCCAAATGTAAAAGAGAATTTACACTTTTATTAGCGGCCATGAACCTCAAAACTCCACAACCCACGGTATTGCTGCATTATTTTCGATCTTCAGAGTAAGCAAATACATTACAACTAATTTGCATAACAGTGTGGTGCCACTTAGATTATTTTTTCGAACATATCAACTATAACCGAGGTGAAAAAAAGATGGTTGAATGTAACAAACCAAAAATACATTATCAACTAATTTGCATAAGGGTATGGTGCCACTTAGATTATTTTTTCGAACATATCAACTATAACCGAGGTGAAAAAAAGATGGTGAATGTAACAAACCAAAAATACATTATCAACTAATTTGCATAACGGTATGGTGCCACTTAGATTATTTTTTCGAACATATCAACCATAACCAAGGTGAAAAAAAGATGGTTGAATGTAACAAACCAAAAAATTAATTGTTAATGGGAAGAAAGATCCGGGGCTTCACCAATCTGAAACTAGGGGGATGTAGTCTTGAGCTGATCCAAGTATAGAATTAAAAGTCCAATGAGCCCAAAAGTTTTAGAGCACAATTTGAACCATCTGCTTGTTTTGATGCATCATGCCAACCCAACTACTGTGTTTTTCTAGGTCATGAGTTTTCTAGATGGTGATAGAATTGTTAGAATTTCAAGGGCAAACTAGAAACAGAAATATCCTTTTATTTTTATTTACTACAGTAGATTTAGATCAGCAATAAATTCAAAAATTTCCGAATTAAACCAATCAGAGAAATAATAAGATGGATCTGAACATTACTAAAGAAAACAGATCTGAACTATATATGAACATTAATTTAAACAAAGAACAGATCTGATAAAAAACAAGAAACAGATCTGATAAAAAACAAGAAACAGATCTGAATATTATCATAGCCAAAAACAAAGAACAGATTTACCTGATATACTTATTTCTGTTCTCTTTTCTGTATGCTCAGAAAAAACTATAATGGTCATGGATCAAACCCTCAGGGGTAGATCTCATCATGATCTATGTGAACAATTTTTGCCAAGTAGAACTTTAAGTAGATAAGAAAACCAACCAGCAAACCACTAGCAGCCCTAACAAAAAATCTGTCCAAGAGGAGGGACTGCTACAGCAAAAAACAAATGTAGGGCTGTCTCAACAAAACCCTAAAGGCTGTAGGTACCATGCACAGGTGACAGTAGCAACATCAAAATTATCAGCAGCAGACTAGGTGGCACCAACAGCAACATAAAAGAGGAAAAACACCAGCAAAGAAGGTGGCGGAGGCTGGAGAGGAGAAGAGGAGCGGGCCGCAGTCCTAAACCAGCAAGAGGACTGTCCAAGAGGATAGCCGCACCTCTAAACCATGTTGAAATTTGGTAGCTTGGAGGTACTTTTGCATTGGCAGTGCTCAGCATGCGGAAGTGACCAAGCAAATTTTCTCCTAGTGACTTTATAATACGTTTTTATAAAGTGACTTTATAAAGTTGGGTCTTTTAATTTTCTAATGTAAAAATGACTTTATGATGTTATGGGTCACTTTAATGACTTAAGTGACCTCAACGAATGATTAAGTCGCGACTGTTGATCTCATGAGGGCAAGATCTAATCTTGACCTTCAATCTCATTGGAAGACCAAGGGTTAGGGCAGTGACATTTTAAATTTCATTAAAAGGCAGCTCATTAGGAGAAGGAGGGTGCACTTTTGAGGAGAGGTTGAGGGAAGGTGAAGGGGCACGCATCTCAAGAGGGTTTCTTTGCTTGGAGGGAAAGAGTTTCAGCAGCCAGAGGTTGGCACACGTCCTTAGGAGGATTGGCACACACTTCTAGAGAGTTTCAGCATTAGTGGAGGCCATACAATACGGATTGGAGGAGGCCATACAACTTTTTTATGTTGGCTTTGCATCTACAGCTAGCACAACAATTTCTGCTGAGTATTGGCAAGAATTTCTAGGTGTTTTACTGCTGCTAATCAATCCGTACAGTGAGGTATGGATCTGTACTTTTTTCTGGGCACAAAACCAAGTTTATTTCTGCTGTTAGTGACTATACTGTCCGTACAGTTTGTACTGGAAGTCAATGGTTGATTTCAGACTGTGTTGCTAAGGAAATGTAAGCTGTTTTTGCTCAGATAGGGTGACTGTACATGGTTTTTAATGCTGAATATAGACTGCTGATGTACTCAGAATTTTTCTTAAGCTGAATAAAGAAAGCATTCTTTCTCCTCAAATCTGTCCATTTTTCTGTGTTTTTTCTTCAAGTGTTTATGCACAGATTTTTGTGCCAAATGAGGGTTATTGTTTGCTGTTCATAAATTATTTCCGCTGCTATTTTATTTCAGAACTTGTCTATGAGTATTTCTGTCCATAAAGAACAGTTGTATGGCTGTTGTATCTTTATAGGAGGCTGAAATCTAATTTAGTCTAAGTGGTATACTGAAATAAGATGTATTTCAACATGGTATCAAAGCAGGTGCTCTGAAGCTCAGTGGGCAGCTTTGGCACTTGGGACAACAAGTGATTTGCTGAAGCATTAGCTTGAAGAAAGGCAGAAAAGGTTCTTTGTCAGGAGGACAAAGATGACTTCCAACTTCAGATTTGAAGATAGGTTGGAGGGGATCTCCAACTACCTGCAATGGAAGGTTAGAATCAATAGTGTTCTCAAGGAGAACAAATTATGGTTGTTTGCGAACACCATCGTGCCCATACCTACTTCAGATCCCATATCTCTTGATGTTCATGAGGTGAAGGAAGCCAAGACTCAGAGAATCATCTTGGACGGGGTCAAAGACCACCTTATTCCACACTTGGCTGAGAAGAAGACAGCCAAAGAAATGTGGGATGCACTGAAAAGTCTGTATGAGGCAAAGAACGAAAACCGGAAAATGGCTCTCCGAGACAAGCTCCATGGTGTTAGGATGGCCAAAGGAGAGAGTGTGGCCACCTACCTCATCCGGGTTGCATAGGTGAAGGACGAGTTGGCAGCTGTTGGAGAAGTCATTCCTGATTCAGAGTTGGTGCGGATAGCCCTCAAAGGCTTCACCGAGGAGTGGGAGGTTTTTGTGAAGTGTGTGGTGGGGAGAGAGAAGCTCCCTAACTGGAGTAGATTGTGGGATGATTTTACGCAGGAGGAGATCCGAGAGAGTCTCCGGAAAAGGCATTGGGTGGTGCAGACGACAAGAACGTTGTTCTTGTGGTAAAGGTCAATGAGAAGAAGAAAGACATGAGCAAGGTGAGATGCTTTGCATGTCACAAGACTGGCCACTACGCTAGTCAATGTCTGAACAAGAAGAAGAAGAAGCCGAAACTAGAGGTGTTAGCTTCAGCAGAGGTTGTAGAGTTTGTTGAGAGATATGAGAAAGAGTTCTCTCTCATGACTGGTCCTGTGGGTAGTGGGTACCTAGTGTTCGAGGACATTGAGTCTTGGTTTGTGGACAATGGAGCTTCTCGGCACATGACTGGGTTGAGGTCAGTTTTCCTCGATCTTACAGAGATAGATTCAGATTGCAGAGTGAATTGTGGAGCCGGCCCACAACTTGCAGTAAAGGGGGTTGGAAGGGTGAGGTTCCAACTAGAGTAAGGAGGTCTTCTAGAGGTTGCCGAGGTGTTATATATTCCGGATTTGACTGTTAATTTGCTCTCAGTGTCAGCTTTGGATGAGAGTGGATTTGGAGTTGTCTTCTACGATGGACATGTGTTTTTATATCCTGTGGGAGCAACTGCAGACACAACAATGATGCTTGGTGTCGGGTATGAGAGCCTGTACAGGTTGTTGGGTCGACTTGTGTTGGGGTCCAGTGGATTTCTGGACTCAGATTTTGTGTTGGAGAGTTGGCAGGTAGCACGGGAGAGAGAGTTGATACCGGGGACTCAGTCTTCTTCCGAGACTCTCAGAGGACTCATCAGACATGAGTCGACACAGATGGATGCTCAGGAGAGTGTGTAGTCTCCTAGGAGCATGTCTTCAATTCGTGGTACGACAGAGGTAGCAGCAGAGGCTTCCAGTGCAGTGGCAGTAGTGGCTTCCTATTCAGAGGGAGCAAAGACTTTTAGTATAGAGGGAGCAGCTATGGCAACTGATGAGATGGAGACGGATTCTGGTGGTGATACCAGAAGTACCTCTCTCGCTAAGAGGGAGTGTTGAAATTTGGTAGCTTGGAGGTACTTCTGCATTGGCAGTGCTCAGCATGCAGAAGTGACCTAGCAAATTTTCTCCTAGTGACTTTATAATACGTTTTTATAAAGTGACTTTATAAAGTGATTTTATAAAGTTGGGTCTTTTAATTTTCTAATGTAAAAGTGACTTTATGATGTTATGGGTCACTTTAATGACTTAAGTGACCTCAACGAATGACTAAGTCGTGACCGTTGATCTCATGAGGGCAAGATCTAATCTTGATCGTCAATCTCATTGGAAGACCAAGGGTCAGGGCAGTTACATTTCATTAAAAGGCAACTCATTAGGAGAAGGAGGGTGCACTTTTGAGGAGAGGTTGAGGGAAGGTAAAGGGGCACGCATCCCAAGAGAGTTTCTTTGCTTGGAGGGAAAGAGTTTCAACATCCATAAGTTGGCACACATCCCTAGGAGGATTGGAACACACTTCTAGACAGTTTCAACATTAGTGGAGGCCATACAATACGGATTGGAGGAAGTCGTACAACATTTTTATGCTGGCTTTGTAGCTACAGCTAGCACAAAAAATTTTGCTGAGTATTGGCACAAATTTCTAGGTGTTTTACTACTACTAATCAATCCGTACAGTGAGGTACGGATCTATACTTTTTCTGGGCACGAAAACCAAGTTTATTTCTGCTGTTAGTGACTGTACAGTTTGTACTGGAAGTTAATGGTTGATTATAGACTATGTTGCTAAGGAAATGTAAGCTGGTTTTGCTCAGATAGGGTGACTGTACAGGGTTTTTAATGCTGAATATAGACTGCTGATGTACTCAGAATTTTTCTTAAGCTGAATAAAGAAAACATTCTTTCTCCTCAAATCTGTCCATTTTTCTGTGTTTTTTCTTCAAGTGTTTATGCACAGATTTTTGTGCCAAATGAGGGTTATTGTCTGCTGTTCATAAATTGTTTCCGCTGCTATTTTATTAAGAACTTGTCTATGAGTATTTCTGTCCATAAAGAACAGTTGTATGGCTGGAGTATCTTTATAGGAGGCTGAAATCTAATTTAGTCTAAGTGGTATATTGAAATAAGATGTATTTCAACAAACCAAACCAAGGAGGCAGTCGCAGCAATGAACCAACCACCAAGGAGAGAGGCCGCACCATTAGACAGTAAGAGGACTGTCCAAAAGGGCCGCACCACTAGACATCAAGAGAACAACTGATCCAAGGAGGCCGCACCTTAACTGAAACAAGGAGAGGTTGCAGTAAAAACCAGAACCAAAGGAGGCTGCACCCTATACAACAAGAGAAAAACTGATCCAAAGGAGGCCGCACCACAATACCAATCAGAACAAGAGAGCCGCAACAAATTTTAGACCAAGAAGTGTTTTGGAGGAATGAGAATGAGTGAGTGAGAGAGGGGGAGAGGTCTCCTTTTATAGTTTAGCTATTTGGTTAGGGTTAACTAAACTAACCCTATCTTCAGGGTTAAATTAAAACCCAACAATAAAACAAATTAAAATAATTAATATTTTAATTTATAAAATATTAATTAGAAGGTCAACAAGTCAAGGAGGGGAGAACCAAGGTCAAGGTGGCTAGCAAAGAACCAAACCACATAACATTAAGGAGGACATGGCTCAAGCAAGGGGGGTTGCAAGAGTAACAAGACAAAGTCAAGGGAGGGTTCTTCAATGGAAAAATGTCCACATAAGTCTCATGATAACTTATAAGCTTTTATCATCCCAACATAAGAGGAAGGTTAATGATGTGATCATGTCCTTCTTAACTGCTCCTAGGTCTCATGGACCATCTCGGGAGAGAAGAAGATCACACATCATCTCATCTTGGTACTTAACCAAGAAACTGTTTGGTCCCAGACCAGGATACCCCAGAACACATCTGGGGGCCCTAGATCACCACTAGGGTCTTATCCACCAAGGTACACAACCAAGGATCAATCCAAGCATCGAGCAAGGATTCCCTGGAACACATCCAGGGGTCCTAGAACACATCTAGGGACTTACATCATCAAACTACTTGGTCCTTGACCAAGAACCCCAACAATACAGTGGGGGCCCTCACCATGGTCTTTTTCCATGGCTCTAACTGCTTGGTCCCAGACCAAGAACCCCAGGAGTGTACTGGGGGCCCTAGATCTCAACTAGGGTCTTTGCCATCCTCCCGGAGAATGGCTCTTGTAGATGCTTAATTTTAATAAGAATTTTCATATCGAATTGGACTAGGGTAACAAAATTGTGCCATCAATCACAAGGTCATACAAAATTAGACAACGATAATACTCAGTCTACACTCTTTAGTTTCACTATACTCATTCTAGATAGATCCATTTGGTTATCACTAAGTAAATTGCCTAGGCTGAGGAGGCAACTCACAAAGGTAACCACATAACCACTTTAGAATTGAAACTAGCCTTTTAGTTATGAGAGGGATCTCTCTTGTCACTAGGTCTCTAAAGATGAATTTTATTTGAGGATCAGTGGCTAGGTTTTTTGAATAGGTGAAGGGATTTTAAAGGTTTGCTGGCAAGAAGGAAAGTAACCTGTTTGGGCAATGGAGTCAATTCTTTGAAAGCAAATGAAAACAATGTCTGGTAGGTAGAACTCTCAAGGAAGCAAAGGCTAGGTAGGCAATGGTCTTTCAGTTTTCTAAATTGATGTTATAGAATGGAAGAAAGAGGAAAACATATAACAAGATTCAGAGCACCATTAAGACGAATTTTGATGAGTTAAGAAAGAACAGACAGTGTTCAAATTGCTAGAATCTAAAGCACCTTTCAAGATGAATTTCAGACCATTTGATATCCAATTCAAACATATGAGTATCAATAGATGAAAGATAAAGAGACAAGAAGAACATACATAAAGGAAAACAGACTTCAGATCATTACCACTAGAATCTTTGGTATGAAAAAGCTCTGGACATCTACACTAGCATTTCATTCAAATTTAGAAAAAATGTATAGAATGTTCAATGCAAAGTTGTCCTTTGTATTTTTGCCAACCCTCAGCACATTCAAAATGCTCAAATATATAGATAAACTACCTTCCTAGGTTAGAGAAGTCGAACTCCCCTGCTATCCTATGATTTTGGATCTGATTACATAAAAAATAAGACAAATTCTATACTACTTGCTAAAAATAGCAAATTCGTCTTGACCACATTTATGTTTAACAAAATCCTTTGACAAAAGAGATCTCCAACATATTTTCGACTTTAATGCTGATATGAGTCATCTTGGACAACTGGAGAAGGATCTTGGAGGGATCTGGGCGCTGACAAGGCTCCAATTTATCTTTGCGTAGCGAGCTGGTGTGACACACTGTGTAAATGCAACCTTCAGCATTTGCGTAGCGAGCTTTGCATATTGTAGCTAGTTTTTTTCACAAAACTCATTCAGGTGGTGGCTGCAACATCTGTGGAGGCTAATCATGACTGCTAGGCTAACGACCAATCATTTCCCAATGTTTATTATCCTTAAATATGCTTGCAGCATTTGCGTAGCGTGAGGTCGCTACACAAACTCTATACAATGCAGTTTTCAACAAAACTGAAAACTGTTTTTTTGCAGTGGTTCCTCAAAAAACAAAAAATGGTGCAGGCATGAATCTAAATCTCAGCCACCTCTGCAAGTAGCTCTAATCTCCTTCTAGCTTCATTATCAACTTTCATTCTTTGCTTGAGAGACCTATTTTCTTTTTTCAATGATAAGTTTTGACTTTTCAAGCTTCTTACCTCTCTAATCTCCTTCTAGCTTCATTATCAACTTTCATTCTTTGCTTGAGAGACCTATTTTATTTTTTCAATGATAAGTTTTGTCTTTTCAAGCTTCTTACCTGTCTGAACAGTAGTGCACTTTTTCTCAGTTTTGACTGAGCATTTGAGAGAGATGCACAAGCATTGCTGATGGCTGGTCTACATTCCTTAAGGTGTCTCTGAAACCTTAGATCTGATACCCTTTTACTCTCCCTGAGTCAAATGATTAGGTCTTGGGCCTCTTTCAATTGCTTGTTGAGCCATTTTACATTTTTCTCACCTTCTCCAGGTGAAGTGTGAGTCTTTTCAACAGGCTAGCCCTTTTCAGGTATTACCTCTGCAGGCTTATGGTCTAGACTTATCTTTTAGCTGAGGATCTTGTCATTGGAGATGTAGGTTTAGTTAGATCTGAGGATCTTGTCATTGGAGATGTAGGTTTAGTTAGATCTACAACTTTAGGACTTTGTTTGACCGCTTTGCCATTTAAAGCTTCTGGAACCTTTGAAACTGATTGCCTCCTTAGACCTAATGAATCTTCTGATGTTTGCATGTCAGGTGCCTTTTCATCCAATTTCCTCTTCATCTCCTTGTTGTCATGAAAAGACTGAGCTATGACATGCTTGGCTTCTTTAAGCTGATCTTGCAATTCTTTGATAATTTGGTCTTTATCCTTTGGCTGCACCTGATCTTTATCCATTTCCTGAGCTAAGTGTTTAAGAGGTTGTGTATACAAGGCAGGTACAGGTAGTCTTCTGGCAGCCGACCTTGTGGTTGGGCTGCTCACTCTGGGTAATTCCTCCACCTCATCAGCAAATTGTAGCCTCCTACCCTTTTTCTTAGCTGGCTGGCTGGCTTCGTGGTGGATCATCAATCTCCTTTCCCTTCCCTTTGTCCTGTTCTGCAGACCCTTTCTCTTTTGCACTTGATTGTTTAGAAACCACTTTTTCTGCAGGTGAGGAGGTGTCTCCTTTGGGATCTAAAGGGATGTTTGCTGAGGCCAAGAAGGGGTCCCATTCTCTGTTCAACTTCCTAGGTTCTTCCACCACTAACAATTTTACCAAGGAGAAATGAAATAAACTGCTCTTGAGCTGATAAGCCCTAGCTTGTACGTTGTCTGCGATTTTGCCTAGGCTTCTGTATAGGTAAAAAGGTAGGCTTAAAGGGTTCTTTCCAGTGAAATGCATTAGAAGTTGTATGTGATACTGATATACCTTGTCAAATCTACTCTCACAAGTGAAATACTTTTGAACCACCCTTAACAACTTCTCATAATGCTCAAGTATGCATTCTCTTGGGATGGTGGAACCAAATTTCTGTTTCTTGTACTTGGGTTTGAGAAAATCGGTGTAGAAAACTGGATCAAGGGGCATACCTTTAAACCACTTTTATCCTTGAATTGGAATCTCAGTTGCAACAACTACTGTCTCTTCTGACACTTGGAAGGTGAAGTCAACAATCTTTGACTGAACTCCATTGAAGTTGAGGGAAAATTCCTTTGTTACCTGTGCATTGTAACCCTGGATCTTCTCACAAAACCTTATGCAACCAGCCTGCTCAAACCCTAAATGATGGATCAAAATTCACCAGCTCTAAAGTTTGTGGCTCACACCTCAGCACACTGCCTCCTTTGTTATATTTTTTCTTCTCATGAGTGGCCATGCTGTGGATGCAAGAATAAAAATGGGACTGATAAAGATGAGAAGGCTCAAGGGCTGAAATCTGTCAGTAAATTTTGCACAGTGAGCAACAAGGCTAAGGTTTACTCCATTGTCAAGGGGTTCACCATAGGGTAGAGCTGAATCTAGATCTTAGACTTGCAGGTGCAGGGTATTTGGTAGACACTAGGCTTTACCTTTCAGCACTTGCGTAGCGAAAACAAAGGATGTGTAGCGTGCTGTTAGGTATTTGCGTAGCGGGTGGAGTAATTCAATTTTGATGTGGAGCAGAGGTCTGATCACTGGAGGAGGATGCTGTGTAGTGAGAAATAGGTGATAAAAGACAAATGTAAGTTGAGAAAATGAGATTTTGAAAGAGATAGGTCTGTTTGGGATGACAAGACACTTTGGGTAGCGCCTAGGTATTTGTGCAACGTCTTTACACAGCGTGTGCAACTTTCTGCAATCTAAGTACAAAAAACCACTCCATAGGTAGTAAAAATGCCATAATGATCTTTGATGACCCTCCAATATACACAATATGTCATTATGCTCCATGACATCATCAAAAGACCACTTCACCTAGACTTATGACTTGACTCTTTTTGACATGCCAATTAGATTTTATTTGACAATGACCCAATGATCTTGACAACATTTGATGAGACACAACTCTTTAAAGGCACACACACACTCAATGACTCAATTTGGAATGCATTGGTCTTCCCGAGGCCAAGGCATGACTTTGCAAACTCTTGACAAACGTTTAACTCTACCCTGAAAATAATGATACTAACATTTGGATCCAATGGGGATGCTATCCTCCCTGTGTGGTAGCAAAGAACTCGTAGACCTTGTGCCTGATCCATTGGGTTGTTCTCAAGCCATATACTGTGACCTCTTGTACCTGCTCTTTTCTAGATTTTCAACACATGACTGCAAACTGAGAACTGTGCTGAAAATTCGTTATTGAAAACTAAAACTGAAATTGACTGTCACTGCAAATCTGAAAACACACTGAAACAATGCTGCAACTGCAATCAATTGTTCCAAAAAAAACTGCTTATACACATGCTGAAATGAGAACCTCTGAAAGTTGAAAACAAACTGAAAGAACTCGCTGAAAACAAACTAGAATTTCACACTCAAACTGATAATAATGCTTGATCTTGAGCTTATTTATGTACACAATCCTACTCTAACATGCCGAAGACAACTACTGAATCAAATAACACTGAAATGCCAATGCAACCAATCAAGTAGCTGCTCAGTTGACATGGTTGCCTAACTGTGCTTCAACAAGATCAAAATTGGAACATGTAACAATAAAGGCAATTGATGATACTTTTGTTTCTCACAGTGAAGACATGGCTGGGAATTTAAGCTGAGAAATCTTTCCATATATTCAGCTACAGGATCATAGAAATCATGGTTGCCAAAGTTTGTTTGATGATCCCCAATATCAAAGGGAAAACATAGCCATGTGTCATTTTGCTTCTGCTGAAATAAAACTTCACAAGGAAGTCTCTGAAATGAAGGAATTTGGGGTATTTCCTGATCTTCTAAAGCTTTGAGCTCTCTCTCAATATCTTTGGCAAATTCATCCAAAAACTGAATCTTGGCCTCTGAGCTACATTTACATGACTTTAAATAAGAAGACAAAAATGCAGAAAAGTTTTCATCATCCCCATCTTCAATGCACATATCGTTCCATTCTATAAAACTTTGAATGGAAGGAGAGTCTACGACAATCTCTGCCCCCTCCATCCATGTTTCCAAAAAGACAACCCAAAAAGTTGTAATAGTTCTAATAGATCTAGCAGACAAACCTTCAGCCCAACCTTTACACTTTCCTTGGAACGAATCATGTAACAGTCTAAGGAAAACATCTTCATGTTTGACTCTAAGAAGCTCAGAAAAGTCACGAAAGTTTGAGATATGCTTCAAAGTCAAACTCAGATCATCTTCACTAAATTTTGGACCATTTCTTAAAAAATATTCATCCTTGGGTAAAGGATTCGGGAAACCATAAATCTGTGAAAAGTCCAAACATGCGTACCTTGAAACAATTGTAGCAGCATCTGAGTTATTCATCAAATCCAGTGGAGTCACTAGTACCTTCTTCAAGCTTTAAAACCTTCAGACAGTGGAGTCGCCATTGATATTTCGTCATCTGGATACAACTGATAATGAAGTCGCTAGGTGGATGATTTACAACCTCCTTGTGTCTGACTCAAGGCTGCGGGGGAGCGGCCCCCCCCCCCCCTCGAC
>JASDQU010258673.1:2308-15790 GCA_032191745.1 Picea mariana | reverse complement strand
ATGTGAATGTGTGTGCTTACATTACTGGTGATGTAAATGAAAATCTAAAACATAATTAGCATAGGCATCAGGGAATTAATTATCTCTCCGAGGAACATGCTCATAAGTAATAAAATCAAATGAACGTTCCAGAAGACGTACCCTAAGGAAAAATTGTAACAACACATAATCACATACACGATATAGGCCATTTAACTGTGAAACCACCATTTGTGAATCCATGAACACTTGAAGGCGATTAATGCCACATGAAAATGCATCTTGCAAAATCTCAATAATTATTCTATACTCGGAAACGTTGTTAGTAGTCGCCCCAAGACACACACTTCCAACAGACACTAGCGGACTAGAAGGTGAATAAATCACCCAAGCAACTGATGTTAAGAGTCGAGTATGGCGACTAGTGCCATCCGTGAATCCAAAGTAGATCAATGACTCCTCCAACATTTTCCACACAACAGAAGCACACCAATCACTAATGCAACAAAAGGATGAAGAAAATTCTAAGCAAATCTATGTACAAAATGAACAATAGTTGAAAATGTGTTAATGCTCAAGCACCTGTGCTCAAGCATAGTACATCTTGATTGAGTTCTGTTAATTCCACAAGGCTGAATATATAATCAAGTGCCATTTTGTTCGAGTTGAGTTAATCATTCTTCTTAGTATCATTTTTAATGACTTTTTCACGGCTTCAACTTGATCATTGGCCTAGGGGTAGTAGGGAGACAAATTATGCTGCCTAAATCCTAGTTTTGATGCTAGTTCTGACATCATGTAGCTCTAAAAGTGACTACCATGGTTGTTGACAATCTCTCTCGGAACCCCAAACCTAGCTATGACATGATTAAAGATGAAGAGTGTTGCAGTTTCTCTGTCATTATAAAATGTGGGCATAGACTCGACCCACTTAGTAAAGTAGTCGATGGCCACAATAACGTAATAATGCCCCCTAGATGAATTCAGGTGGAATGTCATGAAATATACCCCCCAGTTGGTGAAGGGGTCGACAGTAATAATGGGAAACATGGGAGCGGATTGTGCACACTTTTCTTAGTGATTATTTGGCATGGGTGACACTCCTTGACCACCTTAATACAATATTTGAAGATCGTGGGAGAAACTTATCCTTCGAACAATTTTTTTGGGGATGTTTCCAACCTAGATAAGTGACCACCACATGCTCCACTATGGAATTCGTTCAACACATCCTCCTCTTCTTAAAAATTTAAACAACGACGAAGAATTGAGTCCACCACATGTGGATACAATGTATCAGTGATGATGAGGTAGTTTTTAGCCATGTGATGAACTCGTCATTGCTCGTCTCATGAATAGTTTGGAGGAAACTTCAGAGTCTGGAGATATATAATAATATCTCCATACCACGGGCAAACAAAAAGATGAGGAAAATATGTTCATCTGGAAATGAGTCTGTCATTTTTATATCCTCATTCTCAACTAGGAACTCCAACACTAACTCGACAAAGACCAAATAATTCTTATACTTTGCAGACACAAAGTCCAAATCAAACTCTTGAAGAAAAAAAATCCATTTGGTGTACTTCCCTCCAATAATTCTCCTAGTCAAAACATATTGGAAAGGATAAATAGTGGCGATAATGGTTGTCTTATGTAGCATAATATAGTTTTGAAGTCGTTGGACAACATGAAACCCTTCCATTGTTATGTTTTCAACATGTGAATACTTGAGTTTAGGACCTATCAATGTGTGACTTAAATAATATATGACATGCTCTTGGAGATCATCATCTTCATGAACAAGAACCATGCCAATCAATGATTCAGTTGCTACCAAATACCACACGAAATCACGATTGTAGTTTGGGGGACTCAGCAAAGGAGTTGAAACCAAATATTTCTTTAACATGTCAAACGAGCATTGTGCAGCTTCATCTCAATAAAATGGGACCCCTATATTTAAAAGGAGCATGAAACCTTTCATGATGTTGGCATAGTTCAACATGAATCACCGAAGAAAATTCTCCTTTCCCTGCAGGCTCTAAATTTTTCAAATTGTACAGAGGGGAGGAAACTGAACTATTTCCTCAACCTATAAGGGGTCAGTTGTGATTCCCTTTGTCGAAACGATGAATCTAAGAAGATGACCAAAGGTCGCACAAAATATACACTTGTGTGGATTCAATCGGATCCAATAGTAATGACATCGTTCAAAAACCAAACAGAGGTGTAAGAGATGTTGGGATATCTTTAGCGAATGAGTCATTTGATCATCTAAGTATGCCTCCACTATATTATTCAAGTCATGAAAAGTGAACATCATGGCCCACTGGAACGTAACACCATTGTTTTTAAGACCAAAGGGCATCTTCTTGTAAGCGAAGGTTCCCCAGGGACATATAAAGGTTGTCTTGTGTTGTTCTTCTGAACAAATATCAATTTGGTTGTAACTAGAAAAACCATCCATAAACAAAAAATATTTTACTCCCTGCACACTCATCTAAGATCTGATCGATGGATGGCATCGGGAAGTTATCTTTGGGATAAGCCTTGTTTAATCTTGAAAATCCATGCAAACATGAATTGTACGCTTCTTTTTATCAATTGAAATTGTGTTGGAGACCCATTCTGTCAAAGGCAAGGGGTAGATAAAGCCTGCATTAAGTATCTTTTCCACCTTTTCTTTGATTTTTGCTTCTTTCCTAGGGTTCGCAGCCCTCAAATTTTTTAGAACCTATTTTGTGTTTTCGTAGGTTCAAATTTCATGTTGAACTATTCGAGGATCAATGCTAGGAATCTCCTCGTAAGACCATGCAAACACGTCTCAAAACTCTTTAAAAGGTGTCATGTATTGAATGATCTCATATTGCAATCACTCTTCTTCGATGAAGACATTTTTCGATGACATCAGGATTCTTAGAGATGTTGATCAGGATCATCTTAGATATATTAGCCATATTTCCTTTGGCATAGACACCATGCCCAGCCAAGGGATTGACTAGCCCATCAACACTTCCAACAATGTCTGACTTAAAATCTCCATTCTCTATTCGACTGAGTTCATAAAGTAAATATGATCTATGATGCAAATCCCCCCATGTCCTTTCAGCTCCAACCATTGCCTCAATAATGGCTTCATTTGAAGGTAAGATGGTATCTAAACAGTCTTGGGATATTGAAGAGTTTTTAGCCCAAATAGGCTCGGTAAAAAAATCATCCTCCTTAACGATAGTGGGAGTTTGATTTGGGTATGTTGTGGCCTATTGAATGGCTAGATAAGATACTTCAGTTGTAGACAAGGGTTTGGCCATCCTGGCATGGATTGGACCTTTAACCATACTAGATGATGAGGGAAGTCCCCATGGGTCATGCATATACAAAATTTTAGATGAAGTGAACCTATTAATTATAGTGGTGAGAACACACAAAATCGGTGCGAGAGACTCAAAATATCCCACAAGTGAAGGGTACATTCCATAGTCGATGCTCTTAGTGGTCACCTAATATTTTTAAATCTAAGGGACAGTAGTCCCAGGATTAGTTCTCGCGTCAGAAAGGTTGGACACCACCTGATCGATTGTCACAATTATTCCCTCATGGGGAAAAAATATAATCTAAAATATTGTTGAGACGACAGTTGTCATGGAATATATCCAAATTATTCCTAACAACAGATTATAGTCAAGCAACACATCGACTACTTCAACCTCCATGCAAATGGACTTTCCCCGTAGTGTAACTGGAAAAGAAGTAATCATACGATGTGGTTGAAATGAATTTCCATTGAAGGAGGTCAAGAGTGTAGGAGAGGGGGTAAGCTTAGGAGAATGGTAGCTTTCCAACATGACAAATACATTACGCACGTTGAAGCACCATCATCAGCGATGGTTCTCTTAACCAAAATATTTTTGCAAACCACCCCAATCTGAAAAGCTACATGATATGGAAGGCGAGATCTCACATAAATAGTTTCAAACTTCATTACGAGATGAATGGAAGAATCAACAACTTGTATGGAAAACAACAGCGCAGCGCGTTGTGAGAGCCAACTTTGGAGCACCTACAAAGTGGACATGGAACAGGGTGTCTGAGCCAAATCCTCCACAATTGAATAATTGGGAGAGGCTCTTGCATTTGGGTTATGCATTGTACTTTTATAAACACCCTTATGTATGTGTATCATTTTCTCTTTGTCAGGATTCTCTATGTGGAGAGGGGCCTGGTCCTCTGAAGTTTTATTACCCTTCTCGGTCGACTCTGGATTATCATAATTTCGAGACTTTGTTGAAAAATGTACACCCTTTATCTTTGAATGGCTAAGCATGTTTACTACTCCTTTATATCCATCATATGGGGTAGCACTTGAAGTGCCCCCTTGTGGGTTGAAGTTGGAAGAACCAACTTTCAAATTATTCCCTTATGGAAAGGGTTTCTTCAACATACCAGGTTTTTGTTGTTGATTCAACTTTATAAGACTATGAGATTCTTCCATTTGTGGGCAGTGATGCGTAAGGTGATCATATTTACAAATATTTCAATGAAACTTCACCCTCCTTTTTTCATCCTTGGACCCCTCAGCATTCTTATCAGACTTTGTCTTATTTCCCGCACTACCCTTCTTACCCTTGACTTTTTTATTCTCTTTGATTTGCTTAGGACCCTTCGAAGTCTTCATTTTCATAGAATGTATGTATAAATACTAGGTGGAGGGGGTGGTCGAGCCATAGGCTGGATCGGCCATAAGTTGCTAAATAACAAGTTATGCATCTGGCTCGTAGCCAAATCTGTGGTTTTTGCTTTAGCAGAACCCACTATACCATCGACATGTGGGTTAGACTTTGGATTTTCCAAGTTGAGAGTAGATCATGGTGCATTTTGCATAATATCATAGAGAATTCATGATTTATAATATATGAGATCTAACTACTATGCCTGAAAGATTGCATGTTCCTCTGAAAACACCCCGAAGTTGCAACGTCTTTCAAAATATAGGGGAGTAGAGATTTCTGGAACCATTCAAGGAGGAAATCTAGTGGAACCATAGCCTTAATCAAGTTTTTCCTTATCCTCCATTCCCAAATGTGATCGGAAATGTGCATGTCGTTATCTTGCTCAAAATTGGCCAACAATTATGTCTCGTCGTCGTACTAGATAGGGAGTTGGAAATGGTTTAATAAAACCATGGCTAAGTCAGGGAAATTTGATTAATTTCCCCTCTCAAGTTCAATGTACCATTTGTAGTTCCTCCAGTAAGAGTACGTTGGAACAAACACAATCTAATTTAATCATCATTAAGCGAGTTGGATGAACACCACAAGCGAAACGTTGTCGCGTGGTCATGTGGATCCTCACCACTTTTCCCTTCGAATTTTGGAATTTCTAAAGGTATTTTGGTTGGGACCGAAGGCCAACTAGGGTCATGATGAATGGGTTCATTTGTCAACTTGGATAAGTCTGGAAAATGTAGCGTTTCCAAAAATGGTAACCTAAGCTATGTCTTTGAGTGATGAGTGGCCTGAAGAGCAGGTCTTAGGTTGTAACTGGCACCAGGATGCTAGAAAGAGTTTGATATAGAACTAGAGCTTGGGATGAAGCCTTGTTGGCTCTAGTTAAATGGATGAACACCTCCACCCATATGATTCCAAAAATAAGAACCAAGGTTTCCCCCAATGGACCCCCCATGCATAGGAACAAAACCTAGCATGGGGATAGACTAACCGAGAAAAGGGATTCCCCTTTGCGACATCCCTTAAGAGGGATTCCACTAGCATTGGAGAGGAGTACTCCCCAATGGTTCCCCTAGCGAAGAAAAATGTCCTTGTCAGGGGACAAACTGACCTGGGAATGGGTTTCCCTCTACCGACACTGCGGATGCAGTGAAAGGGTTACTCTTGAACCCACCATAAAGTGTGAACGGGGTTGATGTAGATGAAATACTAGTGGATTGAGTTATACTACCCATGGAGGTGCCCTAGCCCCATGTGACATTATCTCCATAAGATTGGACAGGTCTGCTTTTAGTGAATGGGGTTGATGGAGGAATGTGTCCTTTGCCCCAAGACACGGCTTGGTAAGGAGTTGGAGTGATCCCCACACCAACATTCGAAGACTAGGATGTTGGCAAATAACTAACCAATGCGTTAAGTGCATACATCGATGAAATTATGTAAGAGAAAGCATTCGTTGTTGATGAAAATGATGCAGTTGCACTCAAAACTCGAGTGGGACCAATAATTAGTGAGGCAATATTGTTGGTTGTCATGGTGATGGTTGATTGAACCACATTTTCTATTTGACCCAACATACCATGAGGAAAGATCCCCCTAGTAACTATCGTTGAGGTGAGAGTTGCAAGGTCTCCTGACCTTGACACTGGCAGAGTGTCATCCATAATGGCTCAGTGGAGAGTGATACTATCAACGAAGTCTAATATGGGAGGTGGGACTTATACAACTGGTAATGGAAAAGTCCTAGGTAAAAGAGGATCAAAGTGTGGAGTGAATTACCCAGTTCCAAGGTCTTCAATGGTTACCTCCTATGGTTCTGAAGTGTTGACTTCCAGAGGATCAATTTTTATGATCTCGGTCTAATCGTTCAGTACGAAATTTTCGAACTGATCAAGTCGATGTCTTTGTGGAGGCAGGGGAGAATTATTCCTAGTCTCTTCTTCGAGAGGAAGGCCTTGAATTCTCCTCAATATTCAGGGTGGTAGGTTCACCACTTTGATTGATCATTTCTTGGTGACAATTGACTTGCCTTCCTAAAGTTGAAATACACTCACCAATCACACCACTACAAAGCCCTAAAATACAAGACAAACACAAACAACTTTTCCAAGATTTCGTCTCAAGTGGATTAGGTCTTGGGACTGGAATAACAAAAAAGTGGGTGTGGGCCCTTCCGGACGAAGGCACGAGTTGATTAAGTCATGTGGACCAATGCATGAAGGTATGAAAAGTAGTTATCCTGACCTCCACAAATCATCCTTATCTGGTGCAAGTACCCTGTTATAGAAAGATTTGCCTCACCCTATGCAATATTGCAAAGAATGTCTTTTTCCATTTCCCTATGCAGACTTATCATCTCTGTTTGTAAATCCCAAAGCTAAAAATACATATTTTTCCACATGTACACACCTTGCCTACTATCAACATGTGTATATGCAAGTTGCACCACTACAACCCGCATACATCGGGATTTGTGCCAAAAAATGAACATTAATGTCGGGTTTCCATGTCACGGCAAGAGATCTATGATCCTTTTCCTTCAATATACTAGAAACGTTCTGACTCAAACCTTCAGTTCCATTTAAAGGCTATAAATGGACCAATTTCGAGCTATGGAAAAGAGGAGAAGGAATTCAACTTTGAGAGCAAAGTTACTCTGAAGAAATAATTTACTTCATATTGAGTCTGCATCCCTTTGTCCTTTAAGTTTGAAAACAATGTTCATCCCCCAAGCTCTTCCCTTATTGATTGATAACCTCATTTATTCTCTATTATGAGCTTGCCTTTGGTGGATGCCCAACTAGAAGGAACTTAGTTTCTTGGTTCTGAATTGTGCCAACACAGAAGTCTGTAACATTTTCAATTTGTTGATCATATATTAATAGAAATACTCTTTTCCCGTCCAATTGATATCTTACAAATATTTGAATTATTATTCCATGGGATTTTTCTTCATGTTTACTATATGCTTGCTTTTCTTGGTTTTTGAGGACTAGTTGCAGGTATATTGCTTTGGGTCAAGTGCTCAACGGTGGACTTGATCGAACATTTGGATGAGGTAGGCCTTTTATCTTGTCTTGCTATAATATTTGTTTACATAACATACTTGAGAAGAGAGTTGATTTCTGCAGTCATTTCTGTCTTTTGTGGTTGACCCTAGCCATAGAGAGATTTTCCTCATAACAAAATTGGCAACCATACTAGGGATTGAATTTTCTTTCTTAGGGTTTAGAGTACTTTTCTCCTTAGATTTCTCCCATTCCTATTGTGTTTCTTGTCGTATCATTGCTTGAAATCCTTTGTTCACTTTAGTTCTGATTTTTTCATCCTTCTCCCTTTCCTAGCCTTGTTTTTAAAACATATACATGGTTTTTGGCTTGACAATCACGTATACACCCAGGTTGTCCTTCTGCAAGCTACGTACATACGCTATGTTTCCTTGAATAGTTGTGTACATCAGCCTTATTTGCTTGTTTGTTGGGTCTGATGGTTGTTGGGTGGGATTTGATGTTTTCTGAGTCTTCTTGAGTCTTTGTAGTGCTTGTTAAGTGCTTGTGGGATGACATGAAACTTGTTTGGGGTTGAATTTTTGGACAGAGTCTTTCTCGTCACCTTTTCATTTTGATTGTCCTTGTACATTGGGTTGGGTGTCTTGTTGCTTGGTATCCTACTTCAGTTGTATGTTTCTATACACAATAGAGTTTTTTATATCAAGTTGTCATTCAGTCCATGAATTTTCATTTTCCTTATATTGAAAATACAAAAATATTAGGCATTTTTCATTGCTTGGAATTTTGGTCTTTTGAGTCTTTGTCATTAGCTTAGTGCATATACTGAAAGATTGCATTTTTACTTCAAAATTGCAGATTTGAAATTGAAATTTTCATTTTTTATTAGAAGCATATATATTCATATTTACTTTTCTCGTTGATTCATAACATCATGAGTTTCATCACCATACATTTTTGAGTAATCACGACCACTAAAATTAATGCTATAATTTAAAATTGATTAGTCACGATTTTATTTTCTAGGGTGCACAAACTAGCTTAGGGTTTAGTGCCTTGGAATAGGATTTTCTGATTAAAATTCTCGAAGGAAATTAAATCAACATATGTGTCTGACAAAGGGAGTGGAGAAATCCATTGTATAATTGGTAATATCAGGAGGCTCTGATCACACCGAAGTTAATCACAAGGTCGTGCGAGGTTGGTTGAAGGGATATTCGCTCGATACCTTCTTAGCGTTAGAGATATTTTTGGGGATCTATTCGTATCTGAGGATGTTTTTAGTGCCCTTACCTCCATGAAAGGTGGTTCTTTCAAGGTTTCGGGCTTTGCTACCCTGCCCATACGGTGGACCTGACTTACGAATGATCACTTGTGCATCGTTTGTAGATTGGTTTATTAGTTGCTTGACTTAGGTGCCACATAGGTTACTTGCAGGGGTTATTCTGCAGGTACCCTGGGTCAAATAAGGGTCGGAAAACACACAGTCTTAATGGAGGATTACCTCTCTGAGGGGATCTGACCGACTGGTTGTTAATCCCACGAGGGTGCTTATAACTGATTTTGTTACCTCCGATCTTTAGCAGGGAATATCAGGCCCCTCTTGGGAGAGACATACCTTCTTTAGGGAGGGAGGCCACTTTCAGCCACTTTAACCCGTTTCTGTGCATATTGTCTGTTTGATATTTAGTGTGCTCTTTGATTACTAGTTGGACTTAGGATTTATTTTTTGTCTTTAGAGTCTTAAGTCATCGTGGAGTCAGACCAACGTCCTCTCTGGTCCCGTCGCTTGTTACAGTTACCACCAAATTTCGAGTCTTTGCCTTCTAAAAGGCGTGGTACACACACCTCCACCATTCAGACTTGTGATTCTACAAGGATAAGTATTGAACCTAGTCTTCAGAACACTGGGATCCCTTCGACTCCCACACCCACTATAGTTAACGAAACCCCTTCGACTCCTGTAACCACAGTGGTTGTAGTGTCGAAGGCACCTATCATTACTATGGATTGGCCTATAGTGAATGCTCAATCTCTTGCCTCGAACCCTTTTGGGTCTCTTGTTCACTCACCGGGTTGTAATGTTCAATCCATCCCTATGGCCTCTATTCCTTTTTCCTATGGTATATCGAACTTTACTTTGTAGTTTTTGAATGAAATCCCAGTTGATGGCCCTAATGCTAGCATTGGGCTTGGGGGCACTACACCTCCTTATACTCCATTTTATTTTGGTGGTTCTCAAATCCCTCAAACGACTCCTAATATGGGAGGCATTCCTGATTTTAACCCCAGGTCTAATCCTCTTGCTTCTGGGTGGAACAACCAACCTGGCAGATAAGCTTCTGCTCAAGTTCCGTCCTATACCCCTACTTCCTCAGTGTTGATTTCGACCAACACGTTTGGCATGAAAAATCCACCTCTATCCTCCAGATTCACACTCGTAGGACGTCAGTCTCACACTTTGGGCAACCCCCAACCTGGATCCAATCCGGTTGGGGGAAATCTTTATAACCCCCATCAAAACATTCCTACTGGAATGATGCCCAACCAACCTTTTATGAATCATCCCAGAGGAGGGTATTACAATATCGGATAGGACCATGGTGCTTACCAAAACCCTGGATGGGCTATAGTTCCTCAAACACAATATTTCTCGGGAGCTTGGGGCCAGATGTCGCAACCCCGTTTCCCTTTTCTGGACACTCTTAATTTTATAGACTTGTCTAAGTTGATGAATGATCCTGTGAGTCATGATCCTACATGGACCCCTATGCCCACCAAGCTTCCTTCAAACATTCCCAAATTCGAAGGTAATAATGGCGAGGATCCTGGTGATCACGTCACTACCTTTCACCTATAGTGCTCCTCGAATTTCCTTAATGACGATTCTATTCGGTTAAGATTATTTCAATGCACCCTCATTGGGGTCACTATGAAATGGTATAATGAGCTACCTAGGGGAGCATATGGGACCTTTATTCAGATGGTGTTGGTCTTCCTTAACCACTTCCAATTTTTGGTTCGTTATGATGTTGGCCTAGAAATTCTATCGAATTTATGCTAGGACATCATCACTCATATCTCAGATCATATCCAGGAGTGGCGTAGATGGAAGAGGTTGATTAATGCCTCCATACCCCCAATATTTCTTTTAGAATGGTTCCTGAAGTCTTCACACCTTCCTATCTCAAATGATGTTGCTACATCTGAAGTTACCACTGAGGAGGAAGCGATCTTTAAAGCCCAGTAGATAGATCTTATATACGCTAAGTCTGGGATGTTATACCACATTCTTCCGAACACACCACAGTCAACTTATGACCCTAGACAAAATCTTGAACCTCATATTGATGGCATTGTAGGCTCCGCCAATGTAAAATCCATAGACTCCATGATAAGCAATTTGAAAGAGTTGTCTCTAAACCAATCTACAGGAGGGCTAGCTTAGTCTGTGTCTTCCAATCCCACTCAGTTGGTGGATGTACATTATGTGAAATTGTCAGCCGGCCCAAATGGTAACCAACAACCAGACGGGAATAAGAAGAAAGGATATAATAATCATAAGGGTAGGAATAATAATAATAAACCCAAGGACAATGGTAATAATGAGAGGATGAATAATAATGTTGGAGAGGGAAAGAGAGAAATACGTAAGGTGAAATTTCCTTGCAATATTTATACAGATGATCACCTTACCCATTTATGCCAAAAAATTGTGGAAGTTGCGAGGCTATTATCTCTACCACCCGTTGTGCTGACGAATCCTTTTCCACATAACCAACACATGGCCTCGAGCTCCTAAAATGATGGAAATGTGGCTGGTGGGAGTCAAAACCCATCGTTGCAAGACGACGACCGTTTGTGTATCAATATGGTCGATGTGAAAGTTCACGTATCCACTCGATCTCGAGATTATAGTTCTTGACATGATATACCTGGTCTAGAATCTCCTCCTCCTCCTCTGGAGATGAATTTACAAATTGAAAAACCAGAGCCATCATCTCATATTCCTAAAGAAGTACTCAAGTGCTCTACCCACAATCCAAATGCTAGAGCTGCCCAGAACTACTCTATTGTTGAGGACCTGGGTCAAACTCCTTGTGTGATGTTGACTTTGGAGGTACCCCAGACATTTCCTTCAAAGAGGAATGCCTTACTATCTGTGTTAGGAGCTCTATAACCCAGTGGCTCAAAAGTTATCAAGTTTGACGTCACAGATGTGAAGCCTCACTTTCCTTACCATGTGGATTTCCAAATCCGCGTGGGGTACTCAAAGAATACCATCAAACATTCAGTTGTTGATGAAGGCACTACCACTTGTGTAATGTCCCTGATCTATTGGAAAGATCTCAATTATCTGACTCTTTCCAAGTCATCGAACATGTTTACTACTTTTGACGGTCATTCCTTCCGCCCTCATGGTATCCTTCTTTCCTTTCTGGTTTAGTTAGGTGGGAAGATGACAGAGGTGGAGGTTGAGGTAGTTGATGTGCCTCTTGATTATAACTTCTTAATAGGATGCAATTGGACCAATGCTATGGTATTTTTCATATCGTTTGTCTTCCATACTCTTTGTTTTCTTCATGAAGGGAAGATCGTGACGATCGACCAGTTATCCTTTGCGTTCACTAGTCCTAATGCATATATTGGACCATCCATCCCCGTGATCGAAAATTCTCAGCCAGAAACTGAGAATATCGGTGTCAGAATGTATTCTTCCCTTATGGGTACTTTCAACTTCACAGCATTGATTCACCATGTTTACGGCATGTCCCGTAGGTTTGTTTCAACAGGGAGGTCCATTCCTTTCCGCACTTCCTATTTTAGTGATATGTGGACCCTACCTTCCTTGATTTCATCTTGTGAAGGTCAGTCACATGTTGGAATGGCCATGCCACTATCAACATCGAAGATTGTGTATCAATATGTTCTTGACTCTTCCGCCAATCTCAATCCTGCTACCTCGCCAAAGGACGAGGAGGATCATGTTCTTAGACCCATGTGGGTTTCTTCGTTGTCTTATTCACATGAATGCCTCGATGAGACTTTTCCCTCTGATGAATCTATCATAGAATCCATGAAGGTTTCCAACATACCTTGGGATGATATCCATCATCGCTCTTACTTTCTCCTAGAGATTGAAAGAATCGAACAAGATGACTTTCGATCTAATTTGAGTGAGATAGTTGGTCACGCCATAGTTCCACTTGATACGCATAACATTTATGCCACAAGAAATATGGTGAGTATTTATCCTACCATCACGATCGATATCTCTCATACCCCTTGCAAGATTGAAAACATACATATCAATGCAGATTGTTTGCTAGAAGAAATCTTGATCTACACCAACCTCTTCAAGGAATTCCAAGATTTGTTTGCTTGGTCATATGAAGAGATTCCAAGAATCAACCCTAGTATTGTCGAGCATGAGATTAGAACTTATTTGGATGCTAAACCTGTTTGACAATGTCTTAGAATTGTCAATCCCTAGAAGGCCCCTGCTATTAAGGAAGAGGTGGAGAAGCTACTTAATGCTAGTTTCATCTACCCAGTTCCCTTGACTAAATGAGTGTCTAATCCCAGTCCTATGAATAAGAAGCAAGGAACTATCCATGTATGTATGGAATTTTGTGACCTAAACAAGGCATGTCATAAAGACAACTTCTCGACACCTTTCATTGATCAGATTCTCGATGAGTGTGCGAGAAGCGAAGTATTTTCTTTTATGGATGGATTTTCAGGGTATAACCAAATTCAAATCA